>JBBBDQ010000256.1:4235000-4477500 GCA_037127315.1 Ascarosepion bandense | reverse complement strand
CACGGTTTCAATTGCATTTGTTACTTAATTACTCTCTTAAGCACATCAATATATCTTTCCACCATTCCGTTTTATCCTGGGCGGCAGAGTGACAATATTAGGTGTACGATTGAATGAATTTTACAACATTTTTCAAAATTTTTTGACGAAAAGAGTGTACTGTTATCGGTCACGTAATCGCCGACACTAGCGATTAATTTGTGCAATAAATCTATCTTGACTCTACTAGATGGCGTTTTACATTTAAAAATTTCTGGCCACTTGGTAAAGAACTCAATCATAGTAAAGTAATAAGTTCCTTTTATTGGCTTGCATTGTCAATGAGTAATCTTGACAATAGTTTACGCGTCTTTAGCCAGGGACTAGATTACACTTTAGGGCGACTTTGTGGCCGACGTACAGTTTTTGCAAGTTTTTAAAAAAAATTCACTTTCTTTGATAGGGCTAATAGACTTAACACCTAATGAGAGTTTAACTCTTGATATTCCAGGATATCTGGTTTGAAAATCGCTCCAGATTATCCTTGTTAAAACTACTGGCCTTATTACATGATTTCCATATATCAACGTTTTATTACATTTAGCAAAAGTATTATCCCTTTATTTTTGTTCTGGTTCATGACCGCATTCGATTTCTCTGTAACGAATTTATCAAATGTTTCTTAGGGCCATATTTCCTCCAACTTTACTGGTATTTCTTTTACTGTGTTGTAGAGGACGGTTTTAATATTCATTTCAAAATTCAGGAAAGCAATAACTGTTTCCTCTGATGATAATTGGTCTCAATTAAGCAAAGCAAATCATCAGCATATGCTAATTTCTTAGTTGGTAAAAACTCTATTTTAAAAAAGTGATTTAACAAGATTGTTCTCCATCTTTGTAGACGATTAGTTGAATGTGCATGAATTCGTTTTTTTTTTTTAGCCGAATATAGACAGTAGATGGCGGTGATCAGTTTGCAAGTTGAACTGTCTCCCTTATATGTTTTTGTGAATTTTTTTTACAGCAAATATCTGACTTAACCCTTCTATTTCAATTTTATGAATAATTAGATTCGCCGGATGCAAATTCCTAGAAACATAATGTAAGGTCTTTAACTGACCATATGTTTGTTAGTATAAGAGTACGGTCGCTAAACCTTTATTACTGATATCTATTGCAACATATATCTGTTTATTATGAACCTTGTGCGTGAGAGTTAAGTCCGATATTAATGATTTTTTTAAGTTATCGAAAGCCTTTTGAAAAAGAACCGACAAGTTCCACTTTACTTCTTTTTAAGTATTTTCTTTAATGGCGCTCTTATTGTGTAGATATTTGCAATGTAGGTGCTGTATTAATTTTCTAAACCTAAGAATGATTGTAGGGTTGATACATTTGTTGGAGCGGGCATATTCTCAATTCTGTGTGCATGGCTAGGACCAGGCCTCCTAAACTTTTCGTCTATAACCTGTCGCAAATACTTGATTTTGGTAAGTATAATTTGCGTTTTTCAGAACTAAACTTAAATCCAAATTCTTTATGCTTATATCATTTTTAAAATATTCTATTACATGTCTTGCATGTTCTTCTCGGATTTTATTTTTTATTAATAAATTTTCTAGATATGCAATTGCAAAATCCAACATACTGAGCATGGTGTCCTTCATCTGCTAAAATATCGCTGAAGCTACTTTTATTCCAAAAAGTTGTCTACTAAATTTGTAGAGCCCCTTGTGTGTGTTGATTGTATCAATTTTGACACTATTTATAAATAGAAATTTATAAATAAATGTAATTCACCACAACAAATAAAAGGATTCATTTTTTTCCTGCCTTGTTGCTTATTCTTGACTCCGTGTATATGAATCACATTTCGTTCTTCAATTTTCGCCGTGTCTGCTATTAAATTTTAAATACGTTGACACACTTCCACAAGTGTTGTCTTATCTTGTTCTAATTTTATTAATAATCTGGATTTTATTTCTGCATTTTTGGTGCGGTCAATCCCTGAACGAAAATTAAGCATTTAAACATATCTGAAGTTATTTCGTTCAAACTATTTTTTTTATATTTTCTGCTGACAATACTGTCAATAGTCATTTAGTCCATACATGTTTTTTTAAGATTCAAACACAGCCAAAGTGTATTAAAAGTGAAGCAAATAGTTTTGTTAAAAATTGCATGGTTTCTAGAATATCTTGGGAATATAAAATTAGCGTACTTTTCGTGTTTCACAATGCAGAATTTACACAACAAAAGCCGATCATTTTTTCATCCGTCCATATTGCATAGTTATCTTTGAGTATTTCTTCGTATCTCCGAATATAAGTTCCGAATGTGACTTCTTCGTCTTGATTGTAGAGAAATTCACAAGTTGTTTTGATTACGGAATCCTGATTAAAGATTTTAGAGTTGACATTTATTTCAACACCATCAAAATAACACAGTATGTTATTTACGAGTGCAACTAAAAACTGATATAATTATTTGTTTATTTTGATAATCATTTTACCTCGGGCAACGCAGGAGCTTTTACTCGTGCGCACATTATTACAGTCGGAGAAAAAATGAACATTGTATAGGGGATCAAGAAGAGAAAATAAGAGAAACATGTGAATCAAGGAGATAGAATATGGCAGTTGACGTTGTGTTTAAACCTTTGGAGATTGTATCTATCAGGAAAGCAAACAAACAGGAAGTGCGTGTAAGAAGCAGTTAGAGTAGAAATGATGGTTGTAGTTGACTGTTTTGATGGTAAAAACTAGGACAGAGATGTTAATTTTGTTGCACGAGTAAATTGATGTAATCGTACCACCTGTGAATGAAGCTCGTAAGAGCAGAAACCGTGAAAATATTTGTAAGAAAGACAGAAGGAAGCTGCATCCCGTCGGTGAGAAACTGGCTGATGTCGAGTCAAGATCAATTACGTTGCAGATTAAGAAACTCGAGATGAATAAGAGGTGCAACCAACCAGGTATCGCAAAAGTACTCAATGCACGGAAGAAATAATTTCAATTTTTGTTATCATCTTCATTGTACAGAAATTAGAATACAATTACATTTTATTCAATTATATATTCACTGTTATATGCAATCCCTTGTTACCACGTACTAGGTTAGGTTTTCGATACATTCTGGAGAGAATTTCGCACGAGGTGATGTGAAAAAACTTATATAGTTGCTAATCTTGTAGCTAGATTAAATTCGTATATAAGGGGCACCAGTGAGCTTAGTTCATCAGAGCAGAAGCGTTGGAAATATTGTAGAAGAGACACAGGGAAGCCACATTGAGCTGGTGAGAAAGTGACTGTATCCGAGCTGCCAAGTTAGGATCGATCACATTGCAGATTCTCCGTTGAATTTTGTCAAAGATTCCTAGGTTGATAGCTGGAGCACCTGACCATATATGGTAGCACTATTCAGTGCACGGGCGGATGGTAGATTTGTATATGTGCAGGATTGTTTTGGTAAAAGTTTAGTGCAAAATCAGTAGAGTATGGTTTTTGGTGTAGAAGAAAGCCGTGTGTGTTGTTATAGAGAAGAGCGTTTCTTTTTATGGTTATGAGTGTTGGACACATTTTGAACAATCGTTTATAGACGCGTTATATTTGGTGAACGTAGAAATGTGCATATATCATTAAACTGAAGAGTTTAACATTTACAGATCCGTTATAACTCAACGCTACCAAGAAATGCAAACATTCACTTTTTTTCAGAGAGATCAGATTTTACGGGCGACTGTGGAGATTTTTATTAGTCAAAATACCGTTGAAATATTTAAATGTAACTGCCTCTTCTACTCTAAGAGTTTCTTTTGTAGCAATTTTTGTGGATCTCTCTTTCTTTTGCTCGCTTCTCTGATGCCTACAATATTCAAAAGTTAAAATGCAACGTCAATTGTCATCGTCTATCTTCTTGATTCTCATCTCTCTAGTATCCTTTCTTCAACGTCGCTTGCAGCCTTTTATTCTCTCACTGTAACTCACTGCACACTAGCGACAGCCCTGTCTTGCTTTGGGCGAAATGATTATGAAAAAAAATTTATTGCTTTTTTCTTCGTTGAATATTATCTCATGGAATTAAGTTTTCATTGTATGTTCAATGAAAGGTTTCTTAGTTGATTCAATCGAGACAGTTCTGGAAAACGGAAATCATAAATGATTCACCCAAACAAATGAATTATTTTCATAAGTGAAATCATTTGTTCGTCGCTGGAAAAAAACGTAAATAATTCCTGAAACAATCATCACATATTTACCTTATTTATGTATTGGAACATGAGTTAGGCTGCATAAATCAATTCATGTATCGTAACTGTTTGCATTTTGTTGTATTACCGTTATTTATCCACTGGCGTATTTAATAATATAGTTACTTAAGGAGAAGATCTTGGTTAACGGTGGAACGCTATTGGCGTGGAATGAAATTTCTTTTTTTACGCAAAACGGAATGCTGTAAATATTCTTTAGGAAATTATATGTTCTATCAAAGTTGCCAAAAGATAAATATTTTCTGTAAAAACCCAGGTCAAGCAGATAACAGGAAAATAAGGTTCGCCCATATAAGGAAATTTGATTATAACCTTAATGGGGAATGTCATCAGTTTCTACATTTAAGAAATATGACAGTTAAGTATCGTGGTTTTCAAAAGCCGTTTATTCTTTCCTTTGAGGTTAATCCCGAAGGGGCCCTATTAATTATTAACTCTTGAGACTAGTACATTCGATGAATATGTGATCTATTTTAAGCAATAAATAGGAAATTATTTTCAACTGGTGTAACAATAGAGAAAATATAAGCAGCCCCGATACACTGAGTATACCATCATGTCAGTGTATAATCCCTTTTACTATATAATAGGTTAATTTATAACCCGAGTACATCTATGTATAAGATGGGCAAGGCTAGATTACACACATCTAAGGCAGAATTTACACTGTCTTTTACAGGCAATAAAAAGCACCTCATTGAATTTGCAGACGATAGTCTTAGTACTGGATTGCTACGTGATGTCCGTCCTTCAATATGGCAGTGAATGGTGAAAAATACCATCAAAGATAAAGGAAAAAAGTAAAGCAACTGAAATGTGGTTCTGCGAATATCATGGATCGAACATGTGAGCAAGGATGAGGTCTTGGAAATGATGGAAACAAAAAAGAAATTAATACTGAGCATCAGGAAGAGATAGCTGAAGTTTCTGGGACACGCAATGAGGAAGGAGGGCCTGGAGAATCCGATACTAACAGGCCAGATAGAGGGGAAAAGAGACAGGGGAAAGCAACGGATAACATATTTGAAGGAACTAATCAGGTGGATGACAGAACGAAGATTGCACGGTGTAACAGGAGAAGGCGTGCTCAGAGCCACCAAGAATAGAGAAACGTGGAAAGCCATGATCGCCTACGTCCTGAAGGGACAGCGCACATAGAAGAAGTATTCGATACTGGGTATCATTCACTTTGGACAGTTTGACATAGTGTAATGTTTTGGAAGATCGTCTCGCTAGCTTTAAGAAATATGATAAGTTAAGCATCGTGGCTTTCAAAATTGTTTTTCTTTCCCTTGAGGTTAATCCAGAAAGGACCCTATTAATTATTAACTCTTGAGACTAGTACATTCGATGAAAATGTGATCTATTTTAAGCGCTAAATAGGAAATTATTTTCAACTGCTGTAACAATACAAAAACTATAAGCAGCCCAGATACCTGAGTATACCATCATGTCTGTGTATAATCACGTTTACTTCATAATAGGTTAATTTACATACCGAGTATATAAAACGGTGAAGTCTAGATTAAAACCTTGTAAGCCAGAATATACACTATCTTTTAACAGGCAATAAAAAGCACCTCAATGTATTAGCAGATGATAGTCTTCGATACTATGTATCAATTACCTTGGGCAATTGGTGTAATGTTTTGTAAGATCATCTCTCTAGATCAATAATGACAACGTAGTGGTTTCGATTTTCACTGGATGCTAGAGACCGGCGGATTTGTACCACGGCTAAGACTAATTTAGTAAAATATATTTGTCTTTTAGGTTCACCTATCCGGAGAAATTTCTAGCGTGTATAAAGCAAAGATAAATTATAATTATCCAAGTCTACGTTATTCTCATATGGAAAGGTTATATTAATTTGCCTTTATAGTGAGCCTTTTATAAAGATTTCATTGAAGATGTCCAAGATGCAGCGATAAAGATAAATTATAATTTTCCTTGCGTGTTTACAAGCTATTTCTTTGCTGAAGTTTGAGTGTATAAGAATTTTTGCAGTAATCTTCAATAAAACACACACACACACACACACACACACACACACATATATATATATATATATATATATATATATATATATTTAAAATGTGTTGGGATGCAGAAAAAGCAAAAACTATCTTGTAGCAAAAATAGATACATCGTACTGGAAGTAAAGCGATCCAGACTGTGGGTCACTGACACTTTCGTAGTAAGATTGAAAAAATAGAGATTGTATTCCCTACACATAGAACCTATCAAATTTAAAAAAATGAATTGCATTATGATTAGTTAAATATAACATACACATAATTTTTTTCTGTTTTTTCCCACCCAAAACTCTTTAACAGGCGTATTGTTGTATACATTCAAAAGTAAATCATTTTCACAATAAATCAGCATTGCCTGATGGTTTTTAAAATTTCACCCACAGCAAGGCATTCCACTGCCACTATTTCGAATGGGGTTACATAGGGGAAGGTGATGAGAAAGAGCGGTTAGATATAGGAAATGGCAAAAGGAGGGTGATAGACGGGTAAGGATAGAGATGGTGAGGGTTGGGTAAATGAGAAGAGTGCTTGAGATAATGGATACGAGTTAGTGTGTTAGGAGGTGTCTACTGACCTTACATTTAAACTCCTGGAGATTGTAGCTATCGGGAATCAAGAATGTGGAAGGGAATTTCACAGGCGGGAAGTGCGAGAAAAGAAGCTGTTGGAGTAGAAATGGCGGATACATTTTATCGGTTTCTCTAGAAAGGTATGGGACCTAGTTGCTAAACTAGTATCTCGTGCAAACTCGTATCTAGGACTCACCAATGATCTAGGTTCATCGGAGCAGAAGCCGTGAAAGTAAATACTTTCAGAAGCCATGTCACGCCGGTGAGAGAGTGACTGCAGCCGGTCTGCCAATCGGCATCGATCACATTACAGATTCTCCGTTGTCTTTTGTCAAGAAACCCGAGGAGAATAGCAGGGGCACCCGACTAGATGTGGCATCAGTATTCAATACACGGGCGGATGGTAGATTTATATCTGTGCAGGATAGGTTCAGACGGAAAAAAAAACTTCCTGACTTTGCGCATAAAGCCGTTTTTCTTAGCAGCGGATTTAGCAATGGATTCGATATAGTCATTCCACTTGAGGTCCGCTAAGAGTGTGATTCCAAGGAGGCGTAGTATTTTACTCTCTGGGAGGCAAGCCTGTTTCATGCTAATGAGAGGTAGGTGCGATTTTCTATGATGGTTAATTGATAGCAGCTTTGTTTTGGAAGCATTAAAATTTACTAGCCATTTCTTACCCCAGTCAACAACGGATTGGAGGTCATTTTCAAGCTCAGCAACGAGGTTCGTTTTGTAGCCCACACCAGATTTTTGATCGGGCGAGAGTAAACGATGGTGTCATCGGCGTACATGTCTACTTGGGATCTTATGGCATCGGGGAGATCGTTAATGTAGATCAAAAAGAGCGTAGGGCCTAGGAGAGAGTCTTGAGGGACACCTGCGTTCTTATGGTAGTTCTGGGAGACATGTCCATTTAATACAACCTTCAATGTGCGGTTAGAGAGGAAGGACAGGATTAGGTCAAACAAATGTCCAATTATACCATTGCTCCGCAGTTTGCATAGAAAGCCAGCATGCTAGACTCTGTCGAACGCTTTGGAGATATCCAAGGCAACGGTTCGGGCTTCACCATTCTTATCGAGAGACTGGTATATATACTCGGTGATGATCGTCAGCATATCAACAATATACCTGGTAAACTGGAACCCATACTGTTTGTCCGAGAGTATCCTGTTGCCTGTAAGATGCTGAACCACCTCGGCGTTGATAATGGCTTCAAATACTTTGCCAAAGATCGGAAGAAGGCTGATAGATAGGTACTTTGCGGGGTCCGAGGGTTCTCCGGTGTTCTTAAATATAGGAACTACAGAGGAAGACATTCAACAGGCAGGGAAGCAGGAAGCAGATAGGCAGAGGTTGTAGAGCTTAGAAAGGACAGAGGAGAGTTCAGGGGCACATTTCTTTAAAATTGGGATTTGTGAGGGTCAAATTTTGAGATTATGCTAGAAGCCAGCGAGGGTATAATGTGGGCGTCATTCAGTTGAGCCTCAGTTCTAGGTGGGAAGTCGGGTGTAGAAACTCCAGACGAATCAAGTCTCGAATTGGCCGAGAATCTGCGAGCAAAGCATTCAGGCTTGTCCGCTGAGGAGGTGAAGACCTCAAATTCATTGATTAGCGGAGGTCGAGGTAAAATCTTTAAGATAGGAATTTCCGTGTCGCAATGAAAATTAAATGATATTTAAGTAAAAATTATATATGTATTTATAGTAATCTCTCGATTAATGAGATTTCTTCCAGTACACGAAAAAATTTCATAATCAAATTTGATTAGTACATGAATTATACAAGTGAGGTAAACATTTTTTCGCCTTAAACATAGCAAATGTAAATTTATTTTTAACTTTTGATTTTCGATTAATTGAAGTTATAAAAAAACAAGTGTAAAATATTTTCATGCCAAATAGATTTAGATGCTATTAATGTTATCGTTTAATGTACGCGTAAGCCATATAAATTGACTGATACCAGTATATATATATATATATATATATATATATATATATATATATATATATATAATTTTTGGACATACCTAATTTAGACCAGTGCACAGTAGTAATAAAAGTGTTCAATACAACGATGTTGTAGAAATTTTAAATATTTTTTCATTTGTAAACGAGTTATGACGTTTCTACCTTTGGTGTATCCAGGTGATTTACAATATCAGATTTTATCGTTTTTTTGAAAACGCTCACTTAACAATGAATTTTTATGAACGCACAATTTTCACTGTTAGAAGTTAGAACATTTTAATCATGACTGTAGGATCCTAATAAGTATTTGTTTCGTAGGTTACACTTTATCATAATTTCTTTCTTTCATTGATTTTTGTTTAGCAATAACATAATAGGTAACATTGTTCATGGCACAGACTACATATTTTGAGACTGTTGTACGGACTGGCTGTTTTTATTATACTCTATGTTACATCTGTGTTTTTTCATATTTTAATTTTCAATTCCATTCTTGGCCAGCTGATTTTTTACAAAATGTTCTAACTTCCCCTAATTTTGAAAATTGCACGTTCATGAAAATTCCTTGTTATTTGAATGTTTTCAGGAAAACGGTAAAATCAATTATGATAAATCGACAAAAGGTGAAAACCTGGGTTGATAAATAACTCGTTTACAAATAAAATATATATATATCTATGTCTGTATAACTCTCTCTCCATATATATATATATATATATATATATATATATATATATATATATATATATATCAATGTAAAATAAGAATTTAGCGGTTCGAAACTTATAATTGAAAATTGTTGAAAAAAAGGAAAAATCATTGAAAAGACAATTAAATAGAATTTTCAAAAGGAATTTATTTTGTGATATTTTATTTCACTGTTTAGAGGATTTTTTGTATGATTTGAGAATTATGTATATTGATTCGGTTGTTTATATATATATATATATATATATATATATATGTGGGGGGGTGGGGGGGTGTGAGTGTTTGTGTGTGTGTGTGTTTATTTTGTGTATGTGTGTGTGTATATAGTATAGTGACGTGAATTAATAAATTTACATATAAGGGTGGACATACGTATAATATGGTTATTCAGGTGTTAAGAAAATATTGCTCAATGTATGGACAATTGTATATCATAAATATATATAATAATAAATACACATAATGTCTTACGTCTTTCGCATGTCTCGGATTTTCATGCTCTATGCAAATATCAGGTGCATTTTTAAGCGAAATTAATGTCAATTCTTTTAAACTGTCAGTTTGAAATGTGCTCCTGATTATTGCCTAACAATGAAATTCCGAATCGTGCAATCGCCGTAGAACAATATGTATATTTAATAATAATAATTATATATATATATATATATATATATATATATATATATAGGTCTTTTCGACGTTGAGCACAGTATTCTTGACATCTGAATATTAATACTTTACATAGGTCCCCCCTCATATATATATTAATTCATTACACTGTATTCCGCTTCTCACATTTGAACACTTTTTTTAGGTTGAATATCATTTTATACTTTATTTATTACTTGGTGCTGGAATATGGAATCTATAAATTTAATATATTCCACCAAAAATATATGCTTCAGCAGCAAAATATATTACTCCCTGACAATATTACACAAAAATTAAAGTGTACTTAACAGGATGATACTAGATAAGATAAATTTTTATGGGTTTAAATCTCTGAATGCCTGTTTACCTGACAGGCATTTATCGAAATTTAAAAACTACTTATTTGCTCTAATTACCAAAATTAATGTTTTGACATTATAACGAGATTCGAAAAACAATTCTGATGAACATGTATCAGTTCGATCAACCTGACAAAATGATTATTAAATCCTTAAGTCACACCAGCATTATTTTAATACCGGGGTGTCATACCACAAAGCCTTTCTTAGTAAAATAAAAAATATATAACAAGGTACCAACTGGGAAAACAGCTTCAACAGGGAAGCCAAATAAACTAAGGAACTTAAAAGAAATGATAGGGTACCAATATAAATAAGCAACAGGCATTCATTACAATGAAAAGCCACAAACAAAATTTCATTAACGGCCGACAGTTCAGATTATTAAACCTTTAAAAATACATCCACATTCACTAAGAATGTTTTAGACATTAACTAATGGAAGAACATAGCCGAGTCAATTGATTGGTTTATAAAAATAAAAAATAAAATAGATTGCACTTTTATCCAGTTTGTCATTTGTCGTTTCTAACCGTCTATTGATTACAACCTTAAATTTGTATAAACTTACTGCCCCATCTTCGATCAAGATATCACCATCATCAAACTAGATCAAAAATCTATTTTATTTGAAGATTAATCCCTGTTGGCTAGAAAAAACAACCCTGATTACTGCATCTCTAGTGTTAGGGAGCGTTTAATGCTGCAGACGTCTGCAGTTTTGTAGGTCTCTTTTTGATCTGGAATCTTAGGCACATTTTCGATTTCTGTAACACCGGACAGTACTGAGACGACAGACTGATAATCCTCCGCAAAACTAATCCACAACAAACAAATAACTCAGAAAGGATAAAATAATTAAAAAAATAAACGATTTTAATATTACCAAATAACTAACGCTAAAGCTGAAAATTTCTTAGATGTTAGTTTCGACCTGATTAATGATTTGCACAAAACTCACATAAACTTGCATACATCAACGTATAATCAAATCACCCCCATAGAATCATCAACAACCCACACAAATTTTATCCAATTTCGTGTAAGTACCAACCCTAGCCAAAAGGAAAATTTTGATAATTCGAAAATTAAATACATTAATGATTTAGACAGAAATTAAGTATACTCCGATAAAACCAATGTAAGCAGAAATAAACAAAAATCACATAAACGAACCATTATTTATTTTAATCCACCCCTCAGTCGTAACATCTAAACTGACATTGGTAAACTCTCCCTAAACTCAATTCACAAAAATTTTTAACATTCACCCACACCAAAAAATTCAACAAAAACAATATCAAAGTCAGTTATAGTTGCGTTAAGAAAATTTAATATATTTCACAACAAAATAGTATGATATCAATAAAATACTTGGCTCACATAAACAACATTCGTCATACTACTAATAACAACAATAACCCTTATAAAAATAATAGCAACAGCCGAAAAATTAAAACCTGCCTACTGAATGACCAACGTATGTCCGAAAGTATTGTTTACTTAGCTTGATTACATTCAGATGAAAATGATGTTAAATTTTACTTTATTGGGACTTCCACCAGGTGGATCATAAGATTTAACAATCACATATTGACTTTAAATAACATGAAATGCAGCCAAAGTACTGGTTTAGTCTGATATGACAGGAAATTTAAAAAAACAATAAGAACCTCTTTTTGTACTTGGTATAATGTAGCTAAACCCAAATCTTTTGACGGATAACAGCAGATATATAACTGATGATTTAGAAAAAATCGTCAACTTAAAACATGCTAATAATCCTAATTTACTAAACAAAATATGATTTCGTGATTACATGCTGTCATAGAAAAAATACTTACTTAAAATGTTAAACCCAGATTGATATAGCTTACACTTTACGTTTGCCAATGTCTTGCCCACTTAGTTCTTACTTTCCCATTTTCATTCTTTCCCCCTCAAATATTAATATTAATAATTATGAATTACGACCCTTTCATTTTTACTCCCTGCCTTGATAATTTTTTAATTTTAATTTTTGTTTTTAAATTTTAAATTTTATTTTATTTTTTGTAATTCAAAATTTTACAATTTTATTTTATGTATATGTAATATTAGAATTTCTCATTTTTTATTTTTACTTGACATAATTTATCCTTTTGATTTATTCTCCATGCATTTTAATGTTTTATATATTTTGATATCTTATATTATATTTTTAACTTAAACTAAAATTTTAAATTTTATGTAAATATAATCTGAGAATATGCAAAAACTAATCTTTTTATAAAAAAAAGCAGTATCTTAACATTGTAAGATTTAATTCCCATAAAAACCGTGTGAACTTAATTTAGAATCTACTAAACTGTCTATTTGTTATGTATGTACTTGATGATTGTATAAAGCATAAAATCTCGAGTTGTGCCATCGACGTAGGACAATATCTATATACATTAATATATATATATATATATATATATATATATATATATATATATATACATATGATGTATATATTCTTATATATAAAATATTCATAATATGTTTTTATATATAAATAATATAGTATATACAAATACATAATATATAATATATATAGTCATCCGCAGACAGATCTGTTTCGCCTTATCACAGCTCATCAGTATGGTTAAACTTCGATTGCTTCTTTACACAGGATTGAAACCGGATCGAAATGGCGTCAGTCTGTAATTCTACTCCTGGGCTATGGGCGTTCGGTGGAAGTAGGCAGACGTTTTAGCGCATATCATTATACGCGCCCAATAGCTAGTTCGCTCTAATTCATTTCACTGAATGGGCGATGCGTACATGCCAGAGTAGCTACTTTTTATCAAAGTCTACTATTTTTCAATCAGGGTGTGAGAGCGTAAATATTGTCATCCGCAGACAGATCTGTTTCGCCGTATCACAGCTCATATATATATAAACCATATTTATGAAAATAATATTGCGACAGGGAAATGTGTATCTTTCCAGATTTCTATCTCGTCATCAGGCAATGTAACATCATTGTTGTGAAAACGATTTTCATTTAAATATAAGAGACAATACGTTTGTTATTTATCTATTTGGGAAGATAGAAAAATGTATGTGTGTGTTAAATTTAACTAATCTGATAAAGATTAACATTTAATTTGAACAAGTTTATATTTTTGGAGAATGCATAAATTTTTCTTTTAATCTTAACGACCAAAGTGTCTGCTAATTTTGAAAACATTTACATTGATGTTACAAAATCATTTTCTTTTAGTTTCTCTATATCTCAGCAATTTATGTGATCGATCTGGACTTGGCAGCTCATTGTGTGGCTTCGCTGCGTCTTTTCTACAAAAACTTCCACGGCTTCTGCTCTAATTAACTTAGCTCACTGGTTCCCCATATGCATGAATTTACTTGAGCTACTAAACTAACAACTATGTCCCACCTTTTACAGTGTCATCGATAAAATGTACCCGCAATTTCTACTTTACTCGCATTTCCCACCTGTGGAATTCCCGTCCGTACACTTGCTTCCTCGACAGCTACAATCTCCAAGAATTTAAATGTAAGCTGAACAGTTATCGCCTATCTCACTGACTCGCATCAAGCTCTTTTCTCAATCCATTCCACTCTCATCACAACAGTATTCTCATCCTTCTATTACACTCTTCCTGACATTCCTTATAACCTGGACCTCTTTCTCATCACTTTCCCACTATGTAACACTATGCGCACCAGTGGCAGTAAAACTTACTTGCTTGAGGTGAAATGATAAAAAATTAAAACAATGATGAACTCACATACACAAACAGAAACATTATTCATAAAATGTAAATTAGTGCTTATATTTTAAATCATAGCACGATATATATATATATATATATATATATATATATAATAAAAAAAAACCTCTATGCGTTAACTTTGTCTCTCAATATTATATATATATATCTACACACACATATATATATATATATATATATATATATATATATATATATATATATATGAAATATGAAATATGAAAATGTGTGAATGTTTTGTTTAACGTGTAGATTTAGATTTATTATTATTAATATATAATATTAATTGTTTTTTGTATAATACATTAAGTGTCCATAATGTTATATGTGTCGCTATACGTGTTTCATGTCCAAAATTTCTTCTCTTCCGGCGAATAATTTTCTGACTTTACATATCGAGGTTTGATTATCTTTCTGACGGCCGTATACACAGTGTATATACATAGATAAGTGGTTGCTGACCACTTCAGAAATTTCCCTTGCGTGCATTTTTATTTTTCGTTTATTTTCAGATGGACTTGTTAAATTATTTCCGTTCAGAGAATCATTCACTTTCATTAGCCAGAACTTTTTTGCACCGACACGCAAAATTTGATTTCATTTTTTTTCTTCAAAATTGTTTTTAGCAATTTTGATTTAATTTCTTGTGTGTTCACTTCTTCTTTTTAGTGATGAGAAATATGATACAGGTTACTAAGTTCTGTTTGTTGTTTTCGGAATCCAGAATTACTATTTTTCGAATTAGTTCACGAACATGTTTTAGAGCGTGTTTTAATTTAGTGCGTCTTTGTGCGTGTCTTAGTCTTTTTATGTTGTTTTATTGAGTGAAAGCTAGCATTGTGTGAAACGAAAAACATTCTGCCCATATGTCCTATTATTAATATTTTGTTGATTGAAACTATCAGAAAACATTATTTTAAGGAAAACATGTTTGATAACAACATTAAAAACGCAAATAAACTGACATAGAGAGTATATAAATTACGTTAGGTTAATTTATCCGCCGATTTACGATGGAGAGCTTAGACAACAGGGCTTTTGTGGATTAAGCAAAGCACTAACATATTCTTTGATGGGTGTAAATCTGTCTGCCGAACTCTCATTATGTTTAACTGCTTGGTAAAAAGTCTATGCCCTTCAAATCCACAAAGATTTATCTGAAAAATAAATAACGATAACTTCTGAAGATATGAAGATGTTTATCTGAAGATATCGCTACCTAACAGGAACAGAGCACTTAGCTTGGCCGGTTATGTAAATTCTTAGAAGAAACACGCAAACCTGAAGACGTTTTACAAATATCATTCGAAATACATGCCTTTCATATAGTATTGGACACCACTAATTTGATCGAAATGAATTAAGAAGTTGGACAGACATGCAGTGTGCGATCGATAAATTGTAATATAACTTACGTAAAAATCAAAATAACATTGGCATTTCGTTTTAACAAATATATTTACCAAAATTACATGAAAATATATTGAAATAGTAAAGATTAAGTATATTTAATAAAATCGCTATTAGTTTTAACCGCGGTCACTAGACGACATCAGAACCTCTTGCAGTTTTTCTTGACGGTCTCCGACTTTAATTTACTGAATGCTACTATAAACCTTGTCTTTAGTTCATTTTTGGTCTTATAAAGAATTTCATAGTTTCCTGCTCAACGGTGATCCAGACATAATAAACAAAGCGTTCAGGTCAGAGACGTTAAGTAGCCAAATGTAAGAGATACTGTCCTCGCAGGCAAGACAGATTAATCCTGCTTGTGTGACGTCGTTTAGAGTCCGCTTAGTAGAAATAGGGTCTATCACTAGCAAACCATTTGATCCAGGGTAGCACTACTTCTTTCATGTAGGCTTCAATTTTGAGTATAACGCCAGTCTAAGATGAAGGGAGGCATAACGTCCTATCCATTAGTGATGACTCAGAAAATCATGATTTTGACTGGGTATATCATCCAACTTTTTTGAATATTCAGCAGCGTTTTTATATTGACATTGCGAATGCCAAAGCGCAAACATGCTGCCGTTTAAAAATATCTGAAGGAAACAAATTAGGTGATGGTGATATTTTTGTCACAAAGGGACCCAACTAACACTACTATACCGTTCAGTCCATAAAATAAAATAAAATAGAGAAGTCACGTGCATCACCGGGTTGATCAGAAAGAGGAACCCATTTCTAACAAGAGTCAAACATGATGTCTAAAGATGCCACCGACATGCAAACTGTTAGTAGACATAACTGCGGTTATGATAAGCACAGATTTGACGGAGGATGACAGAAATTATATACGCACCAACATCAGGGGGAGAAAATGGAGAATATCCCTCACATAACACACGAAAAGAAGAATCTGTGGTGATACCGAGCAAAGCGATGGACCGGATATTTGCTCTATAACGACCAGAAAGAAAATGATCAAATGTCGTCTGTGCGCAGGTGATTTAGAGCAGATGTTCCGGTTGAAAAATAAAATTCGCGTAGGTTAGCGAAATAGAAATTTAACACTTGACAATTTTTTTTATTTTTCAACCGGAACATTTGCGCAGAATCACCTGCGCACAGACGACTTTTGGTCATTTCCTTCCTGGTCGTTATAGAGCAAACATCTAGTCCGTCGCTTTGCTCGGTATCACCACAAATCCACATACGGTGAAAACTCATAAAACCACGCATACCCAGCCAGTTAAATACCATACATGGTACACACTTGGGCTATAATGTTAGATTTCATGCTAACCAAAGGCTATATAGCCCAATTTGTTCTGCTATTCATCCGGTAGCTTGAGGGAGAAAAAATAGATTACTATCTTTCTCAACGTTATTTGCCTGCAAGTCAATGAAACGAATTCAACTAGATTTCGAAATCGGCTCTCCGATTTCCCATTCTGAGCGGCTAGCAACCACACACAAACTCTCTCTCTCTCTCACGCGCGCGCACACACACACACACACACACACACACACACACACACACAAACACATACACACACACACGTGTTGATAAAAATTGACTAAATTCGGAAATTATTAAGCAATCATTTTATGTATACGAACCGTGATTTCGTCGTGTGAATATAATATAAACAATACAGTTATTTCTTCTACCTGCATTTTTGTGATGAGAAGTTATCGTTATTTATTTTTCTTTGTTTATGTTGCTATCATGGCGTTAAGACCGTTCTATCCTCTGGCCTTTATCAGGCGTATGTAGATGCTGGTAACTTACAGAGACTTCGAAACGGAATCTTCTATTTAATCAGTAGCGATACAGTGTTTATATTTACGGGTATAACTAGTTCTTATTTTTATTACTGCTCAGTTATTGCTTGCTATTTCCTACTGAGTAAAAGTAAACATTATGCGACTCAAGGACTGAAATCACAATTACTATATCAATCAATTCACAAACTCTTTAACCAACTCGGTTATTCTAGTAGAGCAATTAAATTTTGAAACCTTAAAATTAACCTGCCTGAAGATAGGGGCTGCTGAAGTTTGAAATGTGTGTCCGTACTCATTAAAGACTTATTTATTTTTTGTTACAGCTACCACAACCGCATTTCACTTTGAAATTTTAAAATATGTAGTAACCATTATTTACACAGTTTGCATACAAACTATTGTTTTCATCATTGTTGTTTTTATCGAAAAGTTTCAACATTTTGCCTACTGGTTTTTCACCAGGTTTATGACGATTCTGCAATTGCTGTAGGTTACTCAACCAACCGATAAAGGTCGCCAACTCAAAGGCCGAAACGTTGTAATAACAACAGCAGTTACGAAGAAAATAATATGCATGTAAATAATGTATATAATAATTCCTCATCTCAGAAATTCAAACTGAAAAATTAATTCATTACACTTGTCCACATCATCGGAATACTGGTTCTGTTAAGAGAATTTAATGTGTATCAGCAACCTTTGATCTAAGAAGTTTTCACCGGAGCAAAATTTATACTCGGTGTCATCACAGAATAGTCGATGATTAAACAGGGAAATAAATTATATATATGAGTCAGGATTCCGCATATGCGATGGACGAGCGATGCCATTATGCTTTCCGATTTTTTTTTCAACAGCAAAATTTCACCTAATATTATGCGTTCACTTGAAAGATTTATAACTCTATTGAGATGTCTCTCTTGTACGCTTATTTTTACTGCGTTTAGACTCCTAAAGAAAAGTAAACTTTCCTCTCAACCAAAATCATACCAGAAAACAGGTGTTTACAAATATCACTCACTAACTGGAATACTGTAATCTTATTAAATGCGTTTGTTCCAAGCAGGGTTCATAATTTACGCTGACATTGACAGATCTGCAACAAACCGTCCACACAATTCAGGGTGGCGATGGACATAATTGATTTCCCTGCAGGATAAATAGCCAATGTGTTGTGAATATCAACTCACTGGCAGACTCACTCCAGGCACAAAGGAAATCACTTCACACAAATTCTCCGAAGTTGACGCACTTACAATTTCCAGAAGTTTGGTGAACATGCGTAGAAAGTGATTGCTGAAAAGGGGCGAAAGGAAAGAAAGCGTCCTTGAAAGAAATACTGAATCTGTAAGGAACGCGGTTACTGATCGCTATCCGATAATGAGATAGGACCGAGGCGATCGGGTTGGCTAAAATATGAAAATATAATTCACACTTGTCCACTTGTGGATGGTAAAAATGAAAAACACAATGAGAAGCGAGAAAATTCCACACCTAAAGTGGAGACATTTTCCCCACGAAAAGTGCGTCAGGAAATTGATTTGAGCGATTTCATTAGAGGAGATTTTAGTGATTCTTTTCATTATTGGAGCAATCATCGCTAGATATCGAGAGATGAAAGGTTACTTTGGCATTCAGGGCAGAAGCAGTAATAACCGCGTTTCAATAGTAAACCAAAACAGCGGTCATGGTCACAATATATATATATATATATATATATATATATATATATATATATATACTACCGGCCATAATTATTAGGCCACTCCAGTGTTTTAAAATATGATGTATTTCATACTAGTTTTTAGCATTTATTGCCAAGTGAATAATTGTAAAAGAATTGTAAAAGAAAATAGAATAGTTCTTTTGTTTACTGCTTTATGACATGTGCATCAAATGAATTTATAAATATTTAATAACTACCTATATTGCATCCTCATCAATGAAAAAATGAAAATAATTTAGGGTGATTCGGACGAGTTCATCCTTGCCTTGTAAAACTTTTCACAATAATAAAAACAAAATATCATTTCTTTTAAAAATCTATAATATATATATATATATATATATATATATATATTGAGCAGCAATATCTTTTTAAACATGTTTCGCTAAAAACGACCGAAAAGAAAAAATTTTATAATTTTTTTATTTAACTGTTTTACTCTTCTTACATATATCTTTTTTGCTGAAGATAGGGAATGTAAAAATGTTCCATATTTTTTTTTACTTTTCAAGCGCTTTCAGCCACTTTACTGGCCATTTTCAAGATTCTGCTTCCTATGCTGTTGTTTTGTCATTGTTTATTTTAGTCTCATGTCTTGTCTCTAACGTAAATTATTTTGTGTTTTTTAAAGGAGCATTCTCAAAAGCTATCACATGACTCGCGAAAATGGACATGTCATGAGAATGTCTATTTGTTAAAAACCTTCCAAAATCCTTTTACCCTTGTAAAATAATATAAGGCTGAAAAATCATTAAACATTAGATGTTTATTATCAATGTAAGTATATGTAAGCAAAAATTATGTGTGTTAAGCATATCCAAACCATAGACAAATTGTGTGTATATGTCGATAACATAGTATGTGTGAATGATAATGACGAAATACATTTCCGCCCAAAATACTTAACAACTAGTGTACACAAGTGTCATGTTATGGAACGAATTTTCTTTTTAAATGAAATAAGTGAATCAGTTATAAATGTGTGTGTTGAGAGAGATCATGTGTTAACGTGTGCGTTTATGAATCAGTAAAGTTAATAAGTGAATTGAGGTATACACAGACCTATTTCGTCTATGGTTTGGATGCACTTTACACACATTATTTTCGCTTACATATATTTACATTCATAATACATACATAATATTTTTATTACGCGTCAGCACACACAATTAAACGACACAATATTTTTCATCTACATTTAATATTCACAAGTCACACGTATCTGACCAATGAAATTATACTTGGATTTTTAAATGATTCGCCTTTAATACATTTCTGAGGAAACTTGTTAAAGTGAAACATGTTAGATTAAATACACTTCCTCCTACTTTTTCTTTACTTATATATATATATATATATATATATATATATAATTTAGAAAAAATCTTCTAAATTATATTACTCTGTTAAATTAAATAAATGAATTTAACATTGAGTTCTTTTGATTTCCGATCTATCGGAATCTATCTGAATAATATACCAAGTGTTCTACGTTACACACACACACACACACACACACACACACACACATATATATATATTTTTTTTCAAAAATTAAATGAATGTGGTGAATTTTATATTTTTCTCAATTAAACATTTATATTTATTACCGTCCTTATCATAGATTGTTTTTTCAATATCGGAACAAAATGTGCAATATTGTTGTAATTTGTGTTCTTTGCACATGTTCTAGCACAAATATTAATATGGACACGAATATATCATGCAAAAAGCAAGTAATATGAATAATAATAATAGCAACACTAAATCTACACTGTTTATTCTATACTAATTTCTCTTACTGGAACCACCCTATTGGTTTTATATATATATATATATATATATATATATATATATATATATATATATATATTATATTGTGAAAACTATAATATTTTTACATTAGTAAACGAGTTATTACGCGACCTAGGTTTCTCCAAAGTGGTGCCTTCAGGCGATTTTTAATAAGTGATGTTAGTGCCTACCGTTTCTTTAAGAACGCTTAGGTAACGGTGTTTTTTTTTCTCTCACGTGACGGAGAGTTCTGAACGCGCAATTTTTAAAATTTCAAGAAAATATAACGATTTCATCCCTGGTTTATGAACCTAATCTGTATATTTAGTATGGTTACATTTAGTCATAATTTCTGTTGTTTCATTCAATAGTTCATTTTGTTTTAAGAATAGCATAATCGCTTTTTTTTTTCTGGCACAGTCTACATATCTTGTCACCTTTGTAAGGCTTGGTTGTTTTTACTATACTCCACGTAATTTTTGGTCTTTTTCTATATTTTGACTACTATTTCCATACGTGGCTAGCCAATGTTGTACATTTTTTTTAGTTTTTTATTTTGAATGTAGACTTGTAATTGAACCTACTGTTCTTAATTGTGTCTTTGGTTGATCCCAAATAAACATGGTCAAAATAAAATATATTTGGGATCAACCACAAACACCATCAGCGACCGTTACGTGAACGTTAAAATCAGTTAATGCAAATCGCCTGAAGTCACCACATGGTAGAAACATAGGTCATATAATAACTCGTTTACAAATTTAAGATATATATATATATATATATATATATCCGCAGACAGATCTGTTTCCCTGTATCACAGCTCATCAGTACAGTTAAACACCCATTGCTTTTTTTTAACCCAGGATTGAAACCCTACCGAATTGGCATCAGTCGGCGATTCTACCTCCTGAGCTATGGGCGTTCGGTGGAAGTAGGCAGACATTTTAGCGTGTATATTATTATACGCGCCCAATAGCCAGATTTTACTGAATGAGCAATGCTTACACGCCGGAGAAGCTACTGTTTTTCAAAATTTACCATTCGTCCAGAGTGCTCAATCTGGCTGTGAGAGCGTGACTAGTCTATATATATTAGAGAAAATTTTCAAAATTCAAAGGTGTAGGATTTACATTTCGACATAGGATCTCTAATAGAGATTCTACGTCACGTCAGCGACATTGTTTTTTTCCCAAATGGCAAAGGCCCTGTGGTAGGGTGTGGAGGGGGTTTTGGTTAACAACAGTCACAAAGTAGAACAGGACATAGCTGGTAGTCGCGGAGTTACAGGGTGTTGAAAATGTATATTTAGGAAGGGGAGGAATAGGAGTTCATATTTTATACAGATAGACAACTAAATGAGTTAAATTATTTTTTTAAGGTTAAGATTTTGGGCTGTTTGAGGAGGTGTATTTAGGCGAGAAGGAATGGGTTTCAATATAAGATTTTAAAAATGTTTATTTAAGTTTATTTGATTAAACCTTTTAGGTAGAAGCGAGCTAAATGCCAATGCAGGAAGTTATCAGTTTAAAATTATTAGCGAAAAAAAATTATTAGAAAAAAAGAAAAAAAATATATATACATATATGTATTAACCAAGGAAAAAGGGGTTTAGTAGAAGAATCCATATTTTCTAAAGATAAGCAATTAAAGAAGCTTGGGATAGGAAGGCAGGGGGGTTAAATACTTTTTAAGGTTAACGTTAGGGTAAAATTAAGATTAAAACTTAAATTGAATCCTTTTAATTTATATTCTAACATCTAGTCAACGGGGATGTAAATTCTAAATTTAAGTATTCGAAACATTTGCCTTGTGGCGGCACTTACTGATGAATTCCCTCCTAAGATTCAGTAGCCGGTGTTGGAGGGGGTATTTTAATATTGAAAAATTTTCCAGTAAACATAGACAGCACCTATCACGAAAACTTCTCGGAATACGGGCTGAACCTATCAGTTTCCAGCTAATTTCAGGATCCAGCCCTTCCTCTTTCATTTTCCAGAATGCCCACGAAAGGGCTGTCTGGTAACTTTGACCGGGGTTCGAAAAGGAGTACCTGTGGTTATACAGTCTTTGTTTGAAAGGACCGGCGGACATACCGATATAGGTCCGGAAGTCCTTTTTTTTGTTAGATGGAGAAATGCGGGCTTCATAAATCACCTGGGTGGATTTGCATTTTCCCGGTGTAAACTGATATATCTTTGAAGAAATATATCTATCTACTCCCCGACTGTGCTTTCTGTCTTTTTTATGAGCCTCTGAAAATTATTTTTCTTTACAAAATGACAAAAAGTATTTTGAATTAATTTGTATTTATTATTATTGTAAACATTATATATTGTAGGCAAAAGTGTCTGCGTAGATATTGATAGTTTTTTTAAAGTACTGAAATTAACGTCAATGAGACAAGGGATCGAGATGTCCAAAATAAAATCCAAAATTCTTTTATTTCTTAAACAATTTCAAGTCAAGTGTGCCTCACCGATTATGCTGCAAGACTCCACCATTCAATTTCTTATTTAAGAGATTCACAACTCTCGTTGGGACAATTTGAAGTCCATATTTCTTAGTCTTTCTTTTCATATCTCAGATATAATCGATGACATTAATTAATTTGATTCTATTCGATATTATTTCCTACTACTCATCACAGTATATGCAGTTCGTAGTCGATATTTAAATATCATTATTATTTTAAAGAGTGGAATTAACGTAAAATAGCCTGGATATTTTCGCCTTAGAACAAATACATGGACCACCGGGAGAAAATGTCATTCAAGGTTTACTAAAATTACGAACATTGTTTCATATGTTCAGTAAATTGATAATTGGAGTAGATAGACTAATTGGAGTAGATAGACTAATTGGAGTAAATAGACTTCATTGGAGTAAATAGACTTCATTGGTGTAAATAGACTAAACTATCGCCCGGTTCACACTCTACCCACGTCTATTGTACAGGTGTAGAGGCTCATCCTTTGTTCCCTGTTTAGGATGTGGTGATATGATTTTAAAAAAAATTTGACAACCAGTAACCATAAAAATGAACAGACAATATTTATAGAAAAGCCTAAATAATCAATAATATTCCAATATGCTCTGATGTCAAGCAGTGAATATGTCTTTTGCACTAATTAATCTCCCTTTGTCTCTTTTGATTTTAGGCTTCTTTGTCACTCGTTCTTCAAACAAATACTGTATTGTTTATAAAAATAAATCGCAGACTTTCCCAAACTCACCTCTATTAATGCTTCTCGGTGGGGACAACTGGAACATCAAAGATTAAACATTAATTATTTATGAATTCATTTATCCATAATTAATTCCAGTGTGCTTCTATAATTACACTTACACATCTTTTTTTAATTTCTTCTTTTATTGACATAGAAAAGAAATATTTATTGGATTCTAAGTTTCCTTGCTGAATAAGGCCAACATCTTATATCAGCGCAGTTTGATTTAATGTAGATTCGTTCTACGCATATGTAAATAAACATTTATCATTCGTGTGGAACGTTCAATTCGTGTGGAACGTTTTTATAAACCGTTGAGAGTTTGAAATCGGGCCGATGTGCGTTGTGACGTTTAATGGGACATTTTTAATAACTCGATAGCTTGCAAAATCTAGAACTTCACTGGAAAATTATCAAAGGTATCAAGAGTTCACTCTAAAAGGTGATAACGCTCTTATATGATAATAAATAGAACAGAAACCTGATGACTAGCCTTCTAACACTTATAAAGAGACAATGCCTTTTAAAAAATCCATCTTTGTCATGTTATGAAATATTTAGACGTTGCAGCAGCGAGAAAATATCGATAAATACCAGATCAGTCAGTTAGTTGAGTGCCATACGTGAAACACGCTTACGCGATCATGTCCCAAATGTGATCAGATGCGTAAAACCAATTACTAGATAAACTTTAAATATGCTGAAAATCAAATAAAATTAGAAACATGAAGAGATTATTTTGATATGAAACCTTTTCTTCAGCCAACAAACACTATGCTAAGACAGTCCAGATATATAGACTTAAGCATGCGTCGATACTTTTTAATTCCCTCCCGACCAAAGCAATAAATGAAGTATAATGCTTCTTCTGGATAACAATGATAATGATCGTCATGTCGAATGAGGATAAACGCGAACAATTATATACAAAAATATAAACTTATATTTTCATTCTTCGTCGATGACAGTGTGGAATAATAGTAATTTTCCGCTTCCTTTCTGAGTCCTTTCGATGTTTTCCCACTCACCTCGCTAAAAACAGATTATATACAAGCTGACATTTTTACGTATTTTGCTTCCACGAATTCTGTTTGATTGTGTCATCTGTGGCCAGACACATCTCTCAATTATTTTCGACGAATATTTTTATCCGGGAAGCCAAGATTGAATTCCAATTGACTTCCTTGCATTCACTTACGTGCAAATAGCTTTAGGATATGTATTAATCCGCCTCTTTTCTTCCAGTTATGGGTTAAATCACAGGACAGACTGGGTTATATAGCCTTGCCTGGCGACCAGTGTACCACAGAAAGTAATGGCATCCTACTGCGGGATAATCTTCTGCCCAGTCAGTCAGGTCTCTTTCGAGGCATGATCGCCCAATCATGTATCACGTATGGTACTTAACTGACTGAGTGTTTTCAAGCCGGCTACCTTTGAGTTAATCATATTTCTGTTTGTCACCGTTTATATTTTCTGCCCTTGGAGCGACCGCTTTTGACGTAATCACCCTTTTTTTTCGGTCACTACCTCTGGTGTCAAACATATTTCTTTTGGTCGCAGGAATACATTTAAAAGGCCACTAAGATTTAAGAGTTTACTGAGAGTGAAAGAATACGAAAAAGAAAAACATTAATAAGTAGAGAAAAAATAACAGAAAAGAGGAATCAAAAAAAGTAGAAAACGATTTACAGTGTAATTACACTTTTGAAGATCGAAGTTGGCTGGAAAGCTAGAAGTCGAAAATCTCTTTCACAGTTGCGAGGAAAAAACTTAAGGTTATATCAAGCCAATTCAACGACAGAATTATAAAACATTCTTGACTATCTGCTACTGCGCTTAATTTCATAAATTTAATTCCCACAGAGCAAAGTACATACAAACAATTGTCATGAAAGTATTTATAGTAAAAGCACTGGGAAATTATATTTCAGCGTTTGGGGAGTGACTGAAGTAGATATCTCAAGTCAGTTAAAAATCGCACTCGAATCTTGATAGGCCAAAAATTTTGGTTGTGGTTTGGCTTTTTGCAATGATTATACATGAAGAGTTAGTGCGTGAATAGTGTGTTCTACATTATATGAACGTGAAAATTAGTCGATGAATAATATGTTGTATACTATATGAACGTGACAATTAGTGTGTTTTGATATGTTCTATATTATATGAAAGTGACAATTAGTGGGTAAAATAGTGTGTTCTATTATATATGAACGTCACAATTAGTAGGTTTTTAGTGTGTTCTATATTATAAGAACATTACAATTAGTGGGTGTAATTGTATTCTATATTAAATCAACGTCACAATCCAAAAATGCACTGGTTTTAAAAGTCTAAGTTCGTACCACAGTTTAAGAAGAAGATTTCACATAAATTATATTTATACACGAAGATATTACATTTTGAATAGTACAAAAATGGAATATCTGAATATAATGAGTTTTAAATGCGTTCTTTTGATGTAGCTGTCATCTATTTCCCTAAATCTTTATATTGGCGGTTTACAGTTTAACTTTGCAATAATGTGCTAGATGCTACATAATTTGTTTTATATATAAAAAAAATACAAGATCTCATGGAATCCACGGAGTAAAGTTTACTGAATCTAGTTTGAGAGCATTTAATTATTAGTCATATTTTTTTTCTTCAGAAAAAAGAAACTTCTATGTTTCTGTACAATGCTCTTTTCTTTAAAAATTTTACAAGTTTTGTTATCCTACTTTTTAAATGGTACGCCAACTCAGTTTATTAAGACGGGAATCGCTAAATATTTTTTGTCGTACTATATATCACAAATAGTCGACCATATATTTTGCATGACTACCGTCATATCTGATTTTGCAATGGCTTCCCACCGTAGAGTGTGGGTGTGCCCTGTTGTATATAGAGAACATGATTTTAATATTGTGGGGTCACACCCTTATTTCAGTTGACAATCCTAGGAACGATTTTCATAAAGCCATTTTTGTGTAAGTAGAATAATATGTGCGAAAACGTAAAGTGACATATCCGTATGCAAAAACATTTTTCCCGATTGAGTACTGAAAGGTTAGGAGTGATAAGCTGTTAACTTCAATTTAATTTGATCCTGGGCATGACAGTAAACTGCATCCGGCAGCAGGGCCTCTAATTGCAAGGTTATGAGTAACATGGTACCACTTCTTCATTGCTGTTGTTCGCAGCTCCACCCTGACCCAGGTGGTAGCACCTGTTAGGTTCCCATCTATGGGCAAATAGTTAACCCCCAAACTGGGGTCAAAACATTATGAAAGTATAAAAATACACTTTTATAGAAATATATACATAGAAATAGACCTTTATAGAAAAATATACATTTTTGAAGAAAATATTATTACAATAACAAATTTTTGAAGCAAAAATTAATTCTCAGCAAAACAGTTTTTAATACAAATCTAAAAGACATATTCAGTTTAAAAAAAAAAGTAAATGTTTATTAAAATCTGAGTAAATCAACCTTCTCACTATAACCGAACATTACAAAAACGCATTAAAAGCCTACCCTTTCGGCATTAAATAGCCCACAGAGGTTGATTTGCCATTAAACAAAACACAAACTCAATTTATTTTCTTCCCACACATCAAGAGGGATTTTTTAAACTTATATATATATATATAATTAAAGAAATGACTAGGAAGAAAATTATATCATCTTTTAACCGACGCTTTTCATCCATTGAAGGATTCTATCGAAAAAAAAACCAACTAAATGAAATATTTATTTGAAATATTTTGAGGACCCTAGAAGTTATGCCTGGATTCGTAATCGGAGGCCACAATTTAAACAACCTGAGGTACGCAGATGATACAGTAATGATAGCAATCACAGAAAGGAAACTGCAAGACCTCTTGCAAAAGGTAGCAGAAGAAAGTAACAAGAAAGGACTAGAAATAAACTGCACGAAAACTGAATACATGGTCATCAGTAAAAAGGGCAACCCAAAATGCAAAATACAGGTCGGGGATACCAGAATCAAGCAGGTACAATAATTTAAATACTTGGGAAATGTTATAACACAAGACGGAAATTACGATACAGAGATCCAAAGGCGAATTGGCATGGCGGATGAAGCATTCCAGAAGTTGAGTAAGGACAATTTCGCTAGAAACTAGGAAGAGAGTATTGGATTGCTACGTGATGTCCGTCCTTCAATATGGCAGTGAATGCTGGACAATACCATCAAAGATGAAGGAAAATTTGAAGCAACTGAAAAGTGGTTCTACAGAAGGATGCTGCGAATCTCATGGATCGAGCATGTGAGCAAGGATGAGGTCTTAGAAATGATGGAAACAAAAAGATAGAGTAAAAAAGAGACAGGGGAAAGCAAAGGATAACATATTTGAAGAACATAATCAGGTGGATGACAGAACGAGGATTGCATGGTGCAACAGGAGAAGGCGTGCTCAGAGACACCAGGGATAGGAAAACGTGGAAAGCTATGATCGCCAACGTTCTAAAGGGACAGGCACATAGAAGAAGAATCTATAAACATTTTTAGATACTTAAATTAAAAGAAATTTGATTTTGTGTGTGTGTTTTTTTTCCTTGATGAAGCCAGATTAATTCCAGTATCTCATACATTGGATTCAGTTTCACTTCATGCAATAAATAAATTGCTTTTCCAAGAATAGAGATGCGCTGATCTAATGTTCTTAAGAGCAACTATTCCAACGAAGCAAATATATCACCAGATAGATGGATATATACCCGACACTCTTGCCGCATATTTCTGTTAATGTGTAAGTGGAAAGAGATGCAGAAAAGAAAATAGATATTAAAATATAATTAGGTTTATAAGTGAGAAAGCTTCCCAATGACACATGCTGCAGTAGATAAATGCGTTAGTTCAGCTCTCCAAGAAGTGACCTGACTTGTTAGTTCGCTTTCTGGCCACGCCAATACTGAGTTATTAAAAAGAATAAACTGAAATTGAGATATCCCTAAAAGGTATGGTACGTGGAATGAGAATCATTTTGCTTCAAAATTCCAGTGTATATCACCTGATGAATGCCAGCGCATACAACGACCGAAACGGCACTAATGATTAGAACAATATTCCGAACGATGTAAATAATGGAAATAGAAATATGTTTAGGAAAAAAAAAAAAAATATAAGAATTCTTAAAATCCAGGAATTTTTTAACAGAGGTTGGAAATTGTGACACTGAAATGAATAGACGTATTGAAATAAGAAAACATGCATTTCAAAGCTAATTGGAGTAGATAGACTAAACTATCGCCCGGTTCACACTCCACCCACATCTATTGAACAGGTGAAGAGGCTCATCCCTTGTTTCCTGTTTAGGATGTGGTTTCCGGCTTTCTCTTTTCCATTCTTTTTACCCTTACGTAGCCCCCTGCGCATCAGTGGCGTTACCGCCTTGCTTGGGGTGATATGATTAAAAAAAAAAATAACTATGTAAGAAGATCATCAATCCACACCTATAATGAAATAAATGAGAAACATATATAAGTCTTTCAAACATTTACATCTTAATATAAAACTCTTCTTCTCATTTTCCGATATCGTGGTTTATTTGCTTTATATAGGTTATCTTTACAGTCATATCGTTTGCTATGTTCATATAATATCATTTTCACAATTGAACGTATATTTTTGATCGGAATAAGATCGGGGGTTAATGGTGGCATTAGACTATTTTGTCTATTGTAAATCTTTTCTTTAAAATTCATAATTAAACTTACATACTTAAGAAGTGACTTGTCATGTATAAATATTGAAGATATAATTTTGTAAGTGTGAGACATTGATTTGTACCATTCAAAAAATGTCTACCTTGTCATTTGGCCTCTCTTCAGTCTGTGTATAAATAAAACATTGTTACTATTCTGTTTTAAGAAAAAGATAAGCATTGCTTAAAAGATCCCAGTTAGTTATTCCTTAAATTTACTAAAAAACCTTGAAACCCATCACTACGAGAAATATTTGATTTTAAACAATATTTCAAAATTGTTGTTTACATTTTACGTATACAATACTAGCTTTATGGGTACCGAATAAGATGCCAATATTTTAAAAATGCATACATATTTTATTTATATACATATACGTTTTTAATTCGGGTTTGATTTTTGCCATTATCTTTCAAATATAATCGACATTTACGTTCAAAGAAGAAATTTAATTTATTTGATATTTTCAGGGAATTTATAAATCCTATGTGGCCGTATCAATTGTGCAAGATACATTAAGAAATACGCCTATTTATAATTAATTTAATTAATAAGTGTGCGTATTCAAATAATTGAACCTTATTGGTATTTTCTTGCTTCTTACTCCCTTTTTATGATTTTAACAACTACATACGTTTGAATTAATGCATTCGTATCAATTAATTGCTCTTGAAAGGTGTCACAAACAATTTGCTTTAATAGACCTTAACACAATAATGTTGTAGATATTTATACCGGAATCTTTTTATCAGCCCCAAATACAATTAACAACAATAAAATATACGTGTATTACTTAAACAGGACCACTGTTCTCTTATAGAATTACTTTCAAATGTGCTGTGAATTCTGCCGAAATAAGATGGTTCGAATACAAGTCGTGTTCGTTATATTCATTTTCGTGCAATAACCCATTAGAAAGGGCAACGTCAATGAAGTCTTTTCACAAGCTCTAGTCTGGAAAGATGTCTGAGCATGGAAAAATATTTATTCGAAGTTGAATGATATATTGTTTAGAAAGCCTGCAATTTGGCATATAAAGCTTTTGTTATTTTAACGGTTCCGATTATTTAGATAAGTAATTACTATGTAAAACATGCGTAATACAAATAGTAACAGTCTCTTTATCGCAAATAAAATTAACAATTTTGAATTTTTGAGAATGTTAGACCGGTAGTTAAAATATATAGGTTTCTCATGAACATATTAGCTTCAGGCACGTCGATTTTAGTTAATAATGGATCATACTTTTAAGTATGATCTATGAAAAACCGATCATATATTAAATAATGAACAATTAAAACTAACAGATCATAATTTAAAGTATGAACAATTAAAACACTCTTAGACATAGCAGTATCAGCTTTGACAATCAAAGAATATAATAAAACCAATAAAACCAGAACAAAACGCATATGATGCGGCTGCGTAAACTTTTACCAATGACGCGAACGTCCGCACTCGGGTTCTTCATGTTAATCGACTTTGCGTGACAATTTGCTCCAGTGGGGGAGTCAGTTTAATCAACTGCTCATAATTTAAGTTCAATCCACGACCAAAAAAGGCATGCTAAGATCTGTTCTGACAGGATAAGACAAGCTCGATATCTTGTTATCGTGTAGTGAATGGGTGGGGGGTGGGGGTAATATTTGAACAGTGGGATGAGCGACGGCGCTCTGGGTACCCATTTTAAAAATCGACAGTGTGTCACAATTCGCTCTAGTGGGGAAGTAGTGTAAATCAAAGATCATACTTTTAAGTATGATAAATGACCAATTAAACAGCGCTTAGACATTCTAAAACCAGTTCTGACATGCTAAAATCAGCTTTGTACCCAGTTACCGCATATGCGTTGGGTTGGTAATCTTTGACTAATGACCAGAGAGTACATGCTCAGATACCGCACATGAAAATCCGACCTTGTGTCACAACTCTCTTTACTGCGGGATAGGTAAATCCCAATCGTGCTTTACCTGTGACAAATGACCAACGAAGATAAGCTCAGGTATGCTAGATCCCGTTCTGTCACAGATATTGAAACATCTGATGACTTGTATGCTTGAATTTAATAATGGCTTAGTCACGCAGTGGCCATATTTAAAAGTTTATCTTTTGTTCTGGAATTTATAGGTTAAATTATGGGTGTTTTAGCTAGCATCCCCAAATGCTGTTAAACATTTTTCAAAGCATTTTTGAAATGCCCCGTGCAAATATAAACATAATTTTGTTTTAAATTTACTAACAGACTTCAAAACACATCTATAGAACAAATATTGGATTTTAAAATATGATTCTTAAATTGTTCTGTATATTTTCGTAATCAACACCTGTTCAATGAATGACGAAAACATGTGCGAATGTTTTTAAAATACTCACAAAATTTATTTATATCCAGGCGTTAATTCTTCTTTCAATTGGTATTAGCTTTAAGCCATTATCATTCACAGGAACTAAAGTTAAGTATAAAAAGTATATATAATTTATCTAAATTGTGATTATGCCGAACTAAGGATTAATTAATTAAGCAGATACGTAATAAAAAAAATTAATAGGGCTTCCTATTTAAGTATTTATTATAAAATGTTGTCGTTTACTTGTTTGTTAAACACTTTGTTAGTATTTTAACAACTACATACGTTTTACTTTATAAATCCCCACTGGTTACTTACCCTTGAAAGGAGTCAGTAATATTTTACTTCAATAGCAGAACAGCAATAATAAAAATATTGGATAAAAAAACATAAAATGTCATCGAAAATGAACAACTTAAGAGAATATAGGATTTCAGTATCCAAATAGATCGCATACATTAGACCACCAAATCAGACATCATCTCGTTTAAACAAAAATTAACAACAGATTTATGACAATGTTTTTTTTATCGATGTGAGCGTGTCTGGTGATAATTTCCATGTCAAATAAACTGGAAATATTAACAAGTACAATGATGATCCGAAATGAGGTTGCTGGAGGGTGAGACGTTCTGGCCATTTCCGCTGTATAAAGTTCAGTATTCCATCATATCAGAAGTATGCCTTACTTGCACCTGCAATTATTCCGTGAATGATGCTATCGGTTTAAGTTGGGATGATTTGATGGTGAATCGAAAAACCGGACGGAAGAAGAAAATATAATAATAATAATAATAATAATAATAATAATAATAATAATAATAAAGGGAAGATAAATGTTAATATATATATATGTATATATATATATATATATATATATATATATATATATATATATATATTGTGTGAGTGTTTATTAAAATATAGTTAAGCAATTAGGCAGTGTCAGCTAAGTTTATTAAAGAGACAATTACGAGGCATCTTCGGCTCAGTTTATTCTCTTTATTCCCATTTATTAAACTTTACTACCAAAAAAAAAACTCTTGACGATTGTTAGTTCTTTAGTAGTGCGTTATTATTTTATTTTTTGCAGTATCTATGTTGATGTGTAATGTAGAATATATATCCTCTCCTTTAAAATGAAGACCGCTATATATATAACTTTTGATGTTTGTTAGTTATTTAGTAGTGCGTTATTATTTTATTTTTTCCAATAACTACATAACCGACCATAAGTTTGGGACCACTTAGTTTTATTTTCTAAGAGAAAGAAATAACAAATTTTATGTCTTAGAAGAATAAATATAGATTTATTTCATTGTTGCTAACAATTGTACAATAATTGAAACCAAAATTAACATAGAGTAATTTCAAATTTAATTAAAGTTAATTCATATTTTCTTTTCATCTAAGAAACCACCACTGGGTCTTTATTACTGCAGAGCAAATTGTTGGCATTCTTTCGAATAACTTATAAACATAAGTTGGTGAAAGTAATTTCCAAGCATCCCGCAAGTACTTAAACAACATGTGTTCATTTTTAGGAAGTTTATTTCGAACTGTACGATCAATCTCATCCCAGACTAGTTCAATTGGAGAAGGATCCGGAGACTGACGGGGCCAAGTCATAAATTTCAAAATGTCCTTGTTTTCCCTTGATGTCAGATAATTTTGGCATAATTTTGAGCTGTGCTGAGGATCGTTATCCTGTTGAAAAAAAAAGTTGTCCTATGATGCGGCAACCAGAAATGATTGCATGCCTCAGCAGTAATGAATTATATTCTTCCTTTCTCATCATGCCTTTTATCTCTATAAGGTCTCCAGCTATTTCTCCTCCAAAGCATTCCAAAACCATTACCGATACACCTCCATGGTTTACAGTATGAAAAATGCAATTTTCACTCATTCGATCAGAAGAAGTTCGTCTAACAAACACACTTCGTTTGCTCCAAAACAGTTCAAATTTTGATTCATCTGTCCATAATACTTTTTTCCAATCATCTAAAGTCCATTCTTTGTGTTGTTTTGCTCAGTGTAGTCGTTTCAACTTATGCCCCTTCTTTAATAGTGGTTTCTTAACTGCTACACAGCCTTTAAGCACCGCATAATGAAGTCGTCTCTTAGCAGTAGTAACTTATACTGGATGTTGCCGAGTAGAATTAATTTCAGTTGTTAATTGCGGAGCGTTTTTCTTCTATTCTTCTTACTAGATATGATCAGGTGCCTATCCTCTACAATAGATGTTACTCTGGGTTTAGCAGATCATTTTCTGTCAATATTTAACTCAGTTTCACCAAGTCGTTGAAGGCAATAATGCACGCATTTTTTTGATAGGCTTAATTTTTTTAGCGATAACACATTCAGAATATCCTTCTTTCGAAAGAATTTGAATCTGAGCTCTTTTTCAATGCTAATGTGTTTCTTCCTTGCCATTCATACCGTAGTAATATGGTTTACAAAAATAAATGATACCGCATTATAACATCTGAATAAATATAAATTTTCGAGTAACAAACTGATGAAATGTTTAAATTAAAGTTAAAAAGAATATTTTTTTTACTTGACATCTGAATAACAAAAATACAAACTTCGCGAATTTGAATCTGCTAAAAATGGAATTTTATAAACTTTGTATGTTGATATGTAATGTAGAATATATATATATATATATATATATCCTTCCGATATATATCTTTCCTGTCACGCTCAAACGTTTGGATTTCATTCTTTTTTATTCTTTAATGCAATGTATACAATAGTATTTACCTCATCAGATATGTTGCCATCCTTTTAGAGAGCATATCGATATCAATATTTTGCTGTCGTTTGTTGAAGGCACGGCCCACTCATAGTAATAATAATTTTTAATTTTGTACTCATAGTTAATACTGTTCAGTTCATGCGAAAAAGTATTCTGCACATCCTCAATCCTCCATTTGCATGAACTAAACAGTCATTTATATAGATTTCGATATTCAACATCTCCCTAAATCTAGTATCTCTTAACTCGCTTTCACCTCCTATACCACCCATACTCCGCTTTGCCCTTTATTTACTAAAACCCTTCAAAAAAATTATGCGTTGTTTTCCTCTGCTTCATTTTCTTTCTATCTAAGTGGTGTGTATCAGATACTCCATGACCTCCTTCCTCATTATATTTCCGAGGAACTTCCGCTGTCTTTTGCTGATGTTAAGTATTAGTTTCCTTTTCGTTTTTATCCTCTTCAAAATCTCATCATTGCTCACATATTCAGTTTATCGTACCCACAGCATTCTTTTGTAAAACCACTTTTCGGTTGCTTGAATTCTTTCTTCAACTTTGAGAAGAATGTCCTGCATTCACTGCCATATGGTAGAAAATACATCATATAAAAGCACAGTACACTCTTCCTCGTTTCTAACAATTTTTCCTGGCTCTGAGTACTCTACACAGCTTTTAAAATGCATAAGCCACGCCAATTCAACTCAGTATGATATTTTGAGTCGTCTATACAAAATAAAAAGGATGTGTTTTATCACCTGTTCTACATAGATTATATCAAATGACGACAATGAGATGATTCACAAGACTGTAAAATATTTTAGTGAAGACATCGTTATGCGTTTTGGATAAGACAAATGTGCAAAAGAAACATTCAATAAAAGGGAGAATAACAGAAAAACGTCATTTAGTTCGAGATTAGGGAACTAAAAAAATAAAAGGCTATAAGTATCTAGGCGTCACCGAAGAAGATGAAATAGAACACACCCGAACGAAGGAGAAATCAATATAAAATTTATTCGATATAATATCAGTTATTAAAGTCTGAGATTAAAGTCTGAATTATAGTCTCATTAAAGTCTTGCAGCGCAAGACCAAAGGAAATTTCACTAGGAAATTTCAGGCAAAAAATGCAGGTTCTGCAATAAATATCAAGAAACAATAGACCATCTAATCTCAGGCTGTTTTGTACTTGCCCCAAATGAATATAAAAATCGCCACGATAGAGTGGGGCAATATTTACATTGAACAATGTTCAAACAGTATGGAAAATATGTAAACAAACACAGGTATGAACATCACCCAGCACCGGTTACAGAAATAGAAGATGTCACCATTCTATGGGATTACACCATTTACACAGACAGAAAAATTGAAGAAAATAGGCCGGACATTATTGTTAAAACCAGAAAGGAAAAACGTGCCTATTAATTGATATGGCTTGTCCAGCGGATCGTAACTTTGCAACCAAGAATTCGAAAAACTCTCAAAATAAAAATAAAAGCAAAAAGAACAAAAATAATAATTGTCAGATTATTAAAGACCTGTTAACAAAATAACAAAAACATGTAAACTGCTATGATAGTGTCAGTGTATAATAGAGAAAGGTAATGAAAATCATGGGATTAAAACTGATGGTCGCATCAGCATCTCAGGCAGAGAAATGCTTACTTTGTGCGGATATATGTATATTTTCAAAACATTTTCGCTTTAAACCAAAAGTTTAAAATGTTATTTTTTTAAACGTTCCACCCCAAGCAAGGAATTAACCCCACTGATGTGCAGGGGGTTATGTAAGATCTTGTCAGTCTGCTTCCCGAGTAATTTCTTGTGAAGGGGGCATTAGTAACCCAAATTCGTAAGAGCAGAAGCCATTAAAATATTTATAGAAGAGACAGAGGAAACCTACATCCCGGCAATGAGAAAGTGACTGGAGTCGAGCTTCCAGATCGGGACCAATCACATTCCAGTTTCTCCTCTGGAGTCTGTCGAGAACACTGAGATGAACAACAGAGACGCCTGACTAAATACGACAATAGTATTCCATGCACAGAAAACTTGCCTACACTACCATTTGTGACGCCTTATGCTGGGGTTGGCCGTCTAATTGCGACGCTCGTTCTCATTGACGGTCGTGACGATGCCAGTTGTGAAACTGCCACCCGGCTGGCCGCTTGGTTCGGTCGCTGTTGCTGGTCGTGATGATCTCGTCCGATGATGTCGTCACAAAAGCTGGTTTACAAAACGTCTCTTGCAACAACGCGCCACTGTCCCATGTTGTGAATTGATCTCAGAGGTCGCGTCGTACAATTTTAGTACTCGCCTTTTATAGCCAGTCCGGACACTGGTGCACATGTGTGGTTAAAAAGAAATAAATACGTCACCAAAACACAATTAATAAAATAATTGAACAAGGTCGAACACGCCTGGAGAGTTACGAAGAATATATTTATATAAAAAACAAAAAAGACAATGTTTTTCTTTTTAGGAGCAGATAATACAGTTGTCGCAATGATGGTTTACAACAGAGAGAGAGAGAGAGAGAGAGAGAGAGAGAGAGAAAGAAAGAGAGAGAGAGAGAGATAGCTTGTTTTCAAAGTCTCAGAGTTTCCAGTCTTCAAAATATTATTCAAATTAAGAATGTCTTCATTAAATAACAGAACTCTTAAATTCTCGTTAAGGTCTTTGCACGTATTCATTAAATTTTCCTTAAAGTCTTTTCACATATTCTCTAATCAGGGCTGTCAATTCTATATTAACAAAGTCCTTTCGGGTATTTATCGTAGTTTAACGGGGTTTAGCGAGGTAGAGCGAACGAAGAATCAGAATTTTTTATTCTCCCATAATTTAAAAAAATCAATAACGTTCTTTCGGGATTCATATCGACGGCGCATTATTCCAAATTACCTCTTTAAGTTAATCGGCGGCAGGCTTCACTCGAAATTAAAACTTTGCCCATAAGTTCTATGGTAAGCGACCAGCCGTGGGTCATGGCTCCCCATTTGAGAAACTTTTTCCACAGTAGTTACATTTCGACTCAACCAACTTAAAACAAACTGAAAAACAACTGATTTTTCTCGCCGAGTCCGGATTTTTATAACACTTTTCAATCCTCTCGGGGTATCTAGCCGACTCGAAGCTTTTAACCAATGAGGTTATTTCCACCCGCACAATTTGTGGCTCAACGAATGAGGTATAATCCTGAAACTGAGAATATTTAATTCCCACAAATTTCTCTTCTCAGGGACATCTGTTGAGGGGGGTCCCTCAACAGATGTCCCTGAGAATGTCAGGATGATATGATGGGGTCAAGCGGGGTCGCCTGACCCCATCATATCATCCTGACATTTTATTATGACTACTAAAATTTTAGCTTTACCAAAAAATATCCGCTTTGAACACGAAAGAAGAAAAAATATATTTTTCCCTTTTCTTTCTCAAAAAAAGTTAAATTTTATATTCCCAGGATTTTAGAAGTACATGATAGTATAAAAATAGTTCATTTTTCTTTTGCCCCGTAATTTACAAGTATTTGATAGTATTAAATATTTTTTTAAATAAGCTCACATAGCGAATTGCAATAAAGCACAACCAATAATACTACTAATATTAATTCCTCTCTCTCCGCTGTACTAAACCAACAAAAGAAAGTATCCACGCGGGAGATAGTGTCACACCATTCTTACACTTATATCTCGAAGAGATTTGGTAATTACTCAACTTACTCCTAAGCAAGATGATACCATACAAAATGATAATGATTTGGTAAACTCTTCAAATCTTCATATAAAATGATCACCTAGGAAATTGGCAAGAAAACGAAGCCGATAGACGTGTAAAATATAAAATTAAAACAATGAGAAAATATTAGAAAAAATTAAAGAGAATAGTTGATTATATTAAAAATATGGAAATTATATATTTTAGTAGTATTTCGTGAAAATTAATTTTACGTGAAGGACAAAAATGAGAGAAAATTAGGTTTGGTTAAATGGAGAGAAATAAAGATCAACATTTTTATGCGATAATAAAAATATATAAAAAGATGCAGAAACCAAAAAAGGAATTGAATAAAAAAATTGAAAAAGAAAATGAACGAATGACTAAGAATTGAAAAAGAGAAACAGATTAGAGAAAAGAATAGAGGTAGATATGAATTTAAGAAAGAAATAAATACAGGGAGGAAAATGAAATGTGGAAGAATAAGAGTCGAATAAGTAAAAGCAAAAATGAACAATCAAAAAAAAAATAGATAATAACGGAAAGAAAAATAAAATTTTTAAAAGTTTAAATTTAGGAAAGTAAAAGTGAGTTGAGAAATGAAAAAAATGAAAACTGTTCCAATAAAAACTAATTAACAAAAAGATATAAAAAAAATAAATCCGGGAAAGATATTCAGAATGTTAAAAGATAGATTATGAGCAGCCATAGTTTCTGGGAGAAATCGCGTTATCTAGCATGAGCACAAGTCTGAACAAAACTAGGATGCTCAAACCCTCGGTCAGGATGACTTGTGACTTCGAGTTAGTCCAACCATCGCCGGCTCCTTAAAGATAGATAGACACACATACATAAGAGAATTAGAGTCAAATGTTTACATGATGATATGAACCAGCGTGTGTCTGTCTATGAATATGACAGCACGTATTAATGAAATGTCGGTTAGACATTTTTCAGGCGTCGTTTTGAAAGTATTACATAATTATATATTCGTATAATTTACTCTTTTTGTTGATTTATTATTCTTATATATATAGTCATCCACATACAAGCCCGTTTCGCTGTATCATAGCTCATCAGTGTGGCTAGACACATCCACTTGCTTCTGGTCGGGATCGAAACTCGACCGATTTGGTGTCAGTCGGAGTCTCTACTCACTAAGCCATCGGGAAATTTTAACGTCTTGTATGTAAGCAGTGTATACAGACGCCAGTCACCGGGAGAACTCAATTCATTTCTGAAGTGTCACGCATTATAACCGAAGTGGAAACTGTTTTTAAAATTTTCTTCTCCAGATATACATATATATATATATATATATATATATATATATATAAGTAAGATTTAAATTAAATTAGACAAATTCTATTAGAATCAAATTCTATTAGAACCAAATTCTATTAGAACGTTTTTAATACATGTGAGATGAAGATACAACAGGGACAGCATTCAGATATGTCGGTTGTGCATTATTTTGCTATGATGGTTTCGAACTTTTCGTTTTCGTCAAGCAATTTTTTGTCTGATGGTTTAAATGTATGCGCTTTTATAAGTGCCTAACTGGAATTTAAAGTAACAGAGTGTTGTCATTGTGAATTCATTAATCCTAGTTTCCACGAGGCTAAAAGTAAATTCTAATGTTTCTACGTCAGGTCATTATTTCGGACCTTTTATTTTGTAGCTTTTGTCGTTGTTCAACCAATTCTATAGACAACTTTTCTTCTTGGCAAAATCTGCAGATATCAAGCTTTGTCTGTTTGAAAATTCATCCACGTGGGAGTTTTCGCCATTCTTTTCATCTAATTTCCATATATAGTTGGCTAGTTTGGAGCTATTTTAAGCTATTCTAGTTTGAGATGTAGACATTTGATCATTCCATCGTGTTTTAAAACTTTCTTCAGTACATCCTTAGTATATTTTATCTTTTACATTAACTCTGTAGATAACTTTTCTGTTTTACAAACTCCTTTAAATGGTTATTTATTTTAACTCTACAGTTACACTTATCATTAAGCATACTCTGCCGTACGTTGATTGATAAATGATTGCTACTGTTTGTCTTCATGTGATTTTCTAAATGAGAAGTACAGCAGTATGTTAATTTCACAGTATTTCTATTAAATATTTTGTGCAGTTAAAAGTTTTGGAGGAAATGTTTATTAAGTAACTCGATTTTTTGTTCTTTTTGGACTTCAAAGTTAATAGGCGAGTTAAACGAAATGATCTTACGTTTGCTCGTATTATCATTTTTCTTCATTTATCTGAGTTTTATACTCCAATTTGTTTTTATGTTCGTTTTTATTTTGTAAATGTTTTCATAATAGTTTTCCTCTCATCAAGATTACTTCATAAGAGGAATTTTTAGATAGGCTATATTCTATGCATTTAGGGATGTGTTGGATTATATTGGTGGAGTGGTTTGATCTTGTTTTTCTATGTCTTAATTTTGTGTTAGCTTTCATCTACAGGGAGCTGGTGCCAGATTGTAAATTGATTTTCACGTCTTAGTATTGTACACATCTTTCTTTTCGATTCGATATCTACATCTATAATTCCTAAATTCCTACTTATATATATATATATATATATATATATATATATATATAGAGAGAGAGAGAGAGAGAGAGAGAGAAAGAAAGAAAGAAAAAGAGAAAGGAAGAGACATAAACGTAGATAGATAAATAGATATGAATTGACTTGCTATGGAACGGAATCCGAGAAAATATTGCGACAAAGAACGAATAGGAAACTTTTAACAATCTAACATGTTTCTCTTTTATAAATCCTACATTCGAAAATTAGATACGGTGAAAAAGAAGAAATATATTCTGGTATTATGTTTATTAATAATGTGACATTCATTGGTTAATCAGGTTTCACTTGCATTTCGATTTGTTGATGCTTCAATTGATGGCGTTCCGAAATTAGGAACAGATGTCGTGTTTTGTTGAAGCTCCAGTAAATTAATAAATTGCAAGCTCAACGAAAAAAACAGACATGAATATTGATTTTATTTTCAGCGTATAATATTTCTAGTATCTCTATAGGGAGTACAGATTACCATACATATTCGTAAGTTTCTGTTTGTGAGTCGAGTACGTGTTATTTTTTATAGGTTTTCGCATCTAAATATAAAAATACAAAATCGGGATTTGTGATAAAATTTTACCCCTGATCTCTTAGATGTTATAGCCCAGAATAGGGGAAAATAACTCAAGAAAATATTTAGAATTCACCACTTATTTTTCTTTTACGGTAGGATTAAGTTAATTTTTTGGAACTTGGAAAGGACGCATCTTCTCTCGTTAAATTTATAATGTCCTATATTATTAAACTTTTGTTTAGCATATCGAACGTAGAAGAAACCTTATTAAGAAATAAATAACGATCAGAGACAATAACGAAATCTTAATTTATTTCATATTTTCTTACTATCTCATTCTCTGATAAATCCTTAATAAAATTCAAATATGTTAGATAGAGTAACGTTTCCTATTTTCTGTATTTTATCACACACACACACACACACACACACACACACACACACACACATACATATATATATATATATATATATATATATATATATATATATATGTATATCGTTAACCTAGGTCGCGTAATAAATCGTTTACAAATAATATATATATATATATATATATATATATATATATATATATATATATCGTTTACAAATAATATATATATAAATCGTTTACAAATAATATATATATATATATATATATATATATATTATTTGTAAACGATTTATTACGCGACCTTGGTTTCTATCACGTGCTGTCCTCAGGTGATATCGCCTCTGGACCCCACGGAAAAGTAGCTCGCATAATAACTCGTTTACAAATGAAAACTATTCAAAAGTTCTACGATGTAATGGTAACGAAAACTTTTTAATACAACTGTGTACCGGTCTAATTTTATTATGAATAAAATCAAAGTAATAAAATAATGCATACATATATATATTAGGGTAGGTCGATTTTGGAACTGTAAAAAATCGTACTTAAAGAAAGTTGCAAAATAATGTCAAGAGTTACCATAAGAACTATTTATCTTCAAAACATTGTATTTATTTGAGCATTTAAACTTAAAGACGAAATAAATTGGGATTTTTATCGCGATATAGGTGTCACCGGAAACATGTGTCGCTTAAAAAAAAACGAGTTTTAACAAAAATAAAAAAATACAATACGCTTAATAATAGATATTTTTAAGTTTAGTATTCTTTTTTTTAATTAAATTAAAACATCAAAAGTAAAAAGGAATAAAAACAATATGATATTTAGTCTAATATACAAATTACTATTTACGTATGCCGCTTTATTTATTGTTATTTTTTATGGTCTTCACCTGTTGAAATTACCTCCCTCTAACCGATTGTTTTTACTTTGTTTACACTTTTACGTTTTTAATTATCACGAATATCTCTTGTATTTTTGAATAGTTACATCTTATTTTAATAAAAATTCAGCTTTTATAATTATTCTGATTTGTTTATAATTTAAAGTTAATATTTATTTATTAAAAAGTATGTTTACGAGTTAATCTCGGAATTAACTCTACTTTAAGGGGAGTAAAGATTACTTTTAATTTAATGTATTTATTTCAAATTTTATCAAATTTATTTTAAAAATATGTGTGGAAACTTATTTCTGATAGTACATACATTTTTTCGGGTATTTCAGGATTGTGAATACATAAAAGATCAGAGGGGCAAAATAGAGCATAAGGGCACTTTCCAGCTTGGACTTGTTGATAAAAGTGCTATAAAAAAGTAAAAAGGAAAGAGAGAGGTTAAGAAAAAATTTAGTTTGATCACAAACAGCTTCAACATCAAATGTCCAGGCTAATGTTTCTTCCCCCACTTACTCATCTTCTCCAAGTGAAAAACTAGAAGAATATATGCAGCCAAGGGGTCATCCAAAAGGCCCTTATAATTTTCAAGATATTCTTTCAAATTAGTCTAGGAGGACATATCTTCTAATATTAGAGCCAGCCTTGGATTTGAAGGCTATGGGTCTTCTTATACCAAATATTTATATGAAAGATATTATAGATAAATGCAAATTTGATAGGGCAAAGTCTAAATTGAAAACAACTGCCCAACAAAAACATGATGAAAATGTGGAAATACTTATATGTATTGCAGTTGATGGGAGAACGAATAAGGACACATTGATATATAAGGAAGTTGTGGAGGAAAATGGACAGAAAACTACGAAAAAAACTAAGGAACCAGAACGCCATTTAACTTTTATGAGGCACCACATGAAAATCAATATCTGATACATAGAATTCTACCTAATAGTCGTGCAACAGGTGTTGTTCATGCAGATCAAGTATTGGATGTTTTGCATGACTTCAACAGTGAGAACACTATCAAGGCTATCCTTGTTGACAACACTAATGCCAACACAGGTCGTGAAGGTGGAATAGTTGCAATTTTAGAAAAAAAAGATTTCTTTAAAATCTTTCTGCAATTGGTTGCTATTTGCACAATAATGAGCTACATTTCAGAACTCTTTTCAAAAACATAGATGCTTGCACAAAAGGCCCTACAGCATTCAGTGGTTCTCTGGGGAAATTATGATCAAATGATTGCCATAATTTACGACAGATATCATTTTCCACTATTAGCAGTCCTCTGCATTCAATTTTGAAAATTGATGAAATAAATGATCTTAGTTGTGACCAAAGACTCCTGTATGAATACACTGTGGATATTTCTAGAAAATTGGTCCTTTAAATCAGGCAAGGTGGTTTACTTTGGCTATCAAGATTATGCGTTTATGGAGTCGTAGCACATACGCACAAAATCTCACAACAAAACTCCACAGTTTAATAAGTTTTATTGTAAAGGTGTATGCCACTTCTTGGTTTGAAATTAAAAGAAATAATAAGCTCCACAATCAGCAAGTGCACATTTTTAATATGATCCAGAAGATCAAGAAGCAGCCTCATCACTTTAAGAAAAATACAAGGAAGTACATTTTGTTTACTGACTGAAAACCTATATTCCATGGTCAAATCTGATGAAGTTGAAGTAAGCGAAGAAGCTTTAAAAAGAGTTTAGGCAATTAGGTAAGTAAGTATTTATTTATATATCAATGACACAATTATTTATTGCAATTTATAGAATCATTTTAAAGATTTTATCTAATTTCACCATAATTATTAAAATAGTAGAGACTGGAAGTTTTTAAATGAATCAATACATAGATTTTTGTATTCTTTCAGGAGTGGGGAGTCAACCAAGAAAGATTAAAAAGAATAACAACCATTAATTTTGATACCACACACTGGACACAGTTGATAGATTTATCATTATGTGGCATTTTTGAACCACCAATGACGGATGATTTTTCTGAATCTGAAGTTCAGGAATCATTGTTAAATGGAACCATGGTTGACTTGCCAAATTTTCCATCACATTCCCAAGGCATGGAACGGGCAGTCAAGTTAACAACAGAAGCTTTGCAAACTATATCTGGTTTTGAAGCAAGACATCAATATATTACAGCCAAAGTTTTGAGTCAGAAATTGAGACCAGCATTTTTGTCTAAGTGCTCTTATATAGAGCAATTTGACTCTATATATTAAGCACTATTAAAATAGTGTTTGTTTTCCCTTATCTTTTTGTTATATTTTCTCTTATAACAGAAAAAATCATTTAAGGTATTCAAATAACACTGCTTAATTCATAATGTAAAAAGGCTGTTTTTTTAAAGCAGATACTGATAAGTGGTGGGGGGTAGATTTTCAATTTGAAGATTAGTCATCATTTTCTTAACTAATATTTTTATAAAATAAAATGACATTCCCTGATTTAAATACTAAAAATTATTTGGTTTTCTCACTAATATTCAAGCCAAATCCTGCAAAAATGAAGAATTTTCAGTATATTTTTGTTTGCGATCTTTGATCCCAAACGCTCAAAAATTCGTTGAAGTATTTGATCTAATATTTTGTATCAGTACTTAATTGGTCCATAAACAACTTTCGGTAAATGAGATCTTTTAATATTTTAAGAAAAGTGAAAAATCATCCTACCCTAATATATATATGCAAAGTGAGAGAGAGAGAGAGAGAGAGAGAGAGAGAGAGAGAGAGAGAGTGTATGTGTGTGAGAGTGAGTGAGTGAGTGAGTGAGTGAGTGAGTGACTGACTGACTGACTGATAGATAGATAAATAGATAGATACATAGATAGATATATAGATATTCAAACTGGCAAACAGATTGATAGATAATGTTCTAAATGCTACTTAAATGTGGCACAAATCCTGAAGAAAGAGTAACCTTTAAAATCGAACTCACTACTCATCCGTAATTGTTTTAGCAATGTAGCTTGATAAACACAACACTAAGCCGAGGTGCCCCAATTAGACTGAAAAAATGCGAATACTTAGATAGATAGATAGCTTGATAGATAGATAAACATTGAAGAAGTTAGATAGACAAACAAGCAAATCGATAGATAGATAGATAGATAGATAGATAGATAGATAGATAGATAGATAGATAGGTTATAGCGTTGTTAGATATTTAAAAAATCAATTTTATATAAATGAAAAAGAAGAAATTTAAACACGTAATAAAATTAAATATTAGGCAGACATTGATAAATGAGAAGTCACTCGGTAAATTGAAAATGGAAATGAAAGCCAATGAATGAAAAATATTAAAACAAAAATGGCAGTTGGAAAGTAGCTACAGAACTTGGACCAAAACAGAAATTGTTCTCAACATTCAAGTGTTTTTCAATCAAGCTTCCACAATAAAATTTCATCTCATTTTACGCAAAATTTCCACTGAGAATTATTAGAGCGGCAACAAAGCATACTTTTCTGAATCGAATTTCCAACTGTAAGCGGAAGATGCAAATTCTTGTCACGAGTTCACTTCTTTATTTTCCCTCTTTCATTCTTTTTTACAGTAATACAGGTCGGCGTCATTGGTAATTCGTGTTTGCATGCATTCCACTCACCTATCAGCACTTACCAATCTCTTAGCAGACAAGATCGCCATCATTCATGCTCTGTAGGTTAAAGAAATGTTTACGAACCAACAGTGCATTAGTCTATCTTCATGGGCCTCTTCTGACTGACTGAGATTCGCCAAGCTAAGCCTCTTTGTCAGGTTTAAGTTACTTGTTGTTTTAAATCATCTTCGACCGATGCAATCGAAACTCTTGAAAAATGCAATATGTCGACGTAAAAAAAAGTCTGTGCCTCTCAGCGGAAAAAAGAAATAACGTGGAAAAGGTCGGGTCGATGCTAAAAACATATATATATATATATTTATAATGCACCGAACTTACATTAAATAACTATATGAACAGCAAAAAATGTTGTCAATGAGAAATAATATACAGAAATAAAACCCATAAAGAAAGGCAGCGTTTAAAAAGTCCATATGTATATTTATTCTCTGTGCATATTTATGCACACACACACACACACACACACACACGCACACACACACACACACACACTTATGCATATATATACGTACTCACATCCTGTCTATGTGTATACACATATATTTATAAACATACTCTTTTACAGACAGATATTCTAACGCACAGAAATTCACACATATACATACATATATAAATATATGCGCATACACACACACATATATATGCACACAGAATTCTGTAGATAAGGCCACATGACATTCATACTAAGATGGAAGATACAGCTGACTTTGTTTTATTATATTTTTCTTATTGCATTTCTCGATATATATATATATATATATATATATATATATATATATATAATAAAATATCATCGCTAGACGATTCTTTATTTCTTTATTTCTCTTACCAGCAGACAGTCTATAGAAATCTGTCAAATGGCATTAAAACAAACTGCTGGATGACTTGGCCAGTCAAATATGTTCTCAGCGGAGGGGCATCTTTATCAGTCACACAGTAGTGTACAAAGAGCTTATAAGGCAGAAAGTGCTGGAAAGAACGATAAAATAAGTAAGAGAAGCGGATGAAAGATAAGACAAAATAATGTCTCATGCGTTGTAGATTTCTGGATCTTCGGATCTAAAGACGCTAATGTTGATGATGGCTGAAAATAATGAAAAAAACAAATAAAAATAAACTGTTATGCTATGTGCAAATATATGAGTAAAGTATTGCTTGAAAACCTCGGCTAATAAATATATTAAAAATTTACATTAAAAAAATGTCAAGAGGATGTTGTGACTGAAAGAAGAGAAATAGTCAACGGATTTCACGCCTCCTTGTCAGAATCGGCTGAGCTTTTAATGGAGTAAGAGAAACAGAACATACAATCAAAATTGATAGAGAAGACGACAGGGACAAAAAGACAAAATGACGTCATGTAGAAATAGAGTAAACAGGTATAAGTTGGAAAGATAATTTGTGTGATTATACATGTGAAATGAAGTGAAATCTATGGTGATATCTAGAAATGAAAACGAAAGTTAAAGTGTCTGTTTGATGAGAACAAATGGATGAATAAAAGGAGCCTAGAAGATATTAAAGACGAAATGACAATCTCTTTCAGAGTAAGAAACTCTATTGATTGAGAAAGATGCGTGAAGAATTCCAAAGCTAGATAATCCCGCCAAGGTTTGAAATTAATGCCTGCTTTGACATCCTTCTTCGACAGAAAAGCTTTCGGGGCACGTTCATATTAAAAGGTAGCACAAAATACCCCAGAACACCCGGCAACCAAAAAAAGCTTTTAAAAAACAAAATGTTAAGAGTCAATTGAAGTTGTTTTTATTCGTCCAAATGTAGTTATTTTTAATTGCTTTATCGATACTACATACTATAATGATAAATATTAGCAGATTAATCTTAAAAATAGTTTTATATAACGTAATGTTTGAAATAATATACAAGTCACAACTAAAACATGCATGCATATAGACTTTTATACAGGCACACAGAGACACACACAAGCACAAACACAAACATATATAATGAATTAAAATTACATTGCGACACGGATATTTCTATGTTTCGAGATTTCTATCTCGTCATCAGGCAATGTTTGATGTTGGTTGTGAAAATGATTTACATATATATATACAAAAAAATCAGTTTGCTATTTATGTAAGTGGGAAGATATAAAATTCATATGTGTGTTCCTTTTAACTAATCAGAATAATGATTCACTTTGAACTTTGGCCAGTAGTTTCTATTTTCAGGGAATACATCCCTACTTTTTTCATTTTCTTTTCTTTTTTTTCAGCCCTAACGATCAAAGTGTCAACCTACATTAACCTATTTTATTATTATTATTATTATTATTATTATTATTATTATTATTATTATTATTATTATTGCTTCTCACTATATCCTATTACTTTGAGGTATCCATTCTCGTACCAAAAATGTCCTTTCGGGTTTCGTCATATATTGGCCTCTTCTCATAGAGAACATGATAGAGATGAAGAAAAAAGAAAACTTTTATATTTTATTCAAACGTAATGGGGCTTTTGATTAAATTTTCTCTCCTTATCAGTGCGTATTGAATTCTAATTTTTTCAAAAACTTTAATTTATAAATAATTTTCATTTTTATTTTTTTGTTCTAATTTACTTCCTAGTATCATTATTCCATCTTTGTAATTTCTATTTATTTATTATAAATTGGAATTTATTAGTTGGTGCGGATATTTTTTTCTGTTTATTTTTATTTTTGCAGAGTCCTTACAATTGGTGTAAGTTTGCATGCTTAATCTTAATATAGGGTTTACGGAATGTGTTATTTGTCTTACATTTTTAATTTTTAATTTATACCCCTTTTATAAAGAGCGTTATACTGTAATGGTTGTTACAATGTTTTTAAATTCATAGTATCACTACACAAAAAATTCTCATGTTTCGAAGCCAGCCCATTATGTTTTGGCTTCATCCTCAGGTGATTTTTTTAGAAATAAGAATTATCCAGTTGAAAAGACCGTTTATTTGTTTTCGATTTGTTATTTTCGGGTGTAAAAGGGGTTGGTCTGTATTTTGAGTTCCGTTGACCTTTTTACTGGTGTTGGGGTTAAGTGTTTGTTTTTGGCAGAGTTCATGATAGGTTAATCTATTAATTTTGAAAGGGCTGGTGCTAATGGCGCCTTTGGTTTAGGGGTCGGTAGGTGTTTTTTTTTTGTTTTGGGGTTGGTTTCTCCGTAATTTAATGTATATTATTTTGTATTGGGATGTGTGTTTTTTTTTGTTTTTTACTCTCTTGCTTTTTATAAAATATATTTTCCACAAAATATATCTCTCACAAAAACAAAAAAAAAACAAAAAAAAAACCAAAAAAAAACATTTTATAATATTCCATAATCTTAAGTTATTTTATAATATTATAAAATATAACATTTTATAATATTTAAGAAATATATTTCTTTTATAAAATCTATCCCCTATACAACATATTTTATAAATATAAAGTATATTTCTTTATTTTTTTACCTACTATTCTGCTGCAACTGCATTATTTTTTGTTGGTATTGTATAGGGTTTGTTTTCTTTTGGGGGTGTTCTGGTTGGTTTTTGTTTTGTTTACTTAAATTTTAGAGAGAAATATTTGCGATGTTTGCATATTACTGCTAATTTGTCTCTACGGTTTAGTAAATCGTTGCTGTTAGGGTACTGGGAGAATGTGTAGTTTTTCACTTAGACATAAAGGGCAGATGTCATTAAGTGAGTTGCAAGTTTTAGTTTTTTCTAGGATTTTCCATTTTACTTTGGGTTTCTGTTTTGAATCCTTTAGCTTCCAAAAGTATGTGGAAAGGGATGTTTGGTTTCGGTATACGCTGTTTTTAAATGAGGTTAGGTGCAAGTACCAGCGCTGCTTAAAAGTATTCTTAGTTGATCCGATATACACTTTATTTATGGTTGGATTTTCTATGGATGTTATGTTGCATTGATAGATTATTGAGGTTGTTTTGCATTTATTTTGTAGTGGGCAGTTGCTAGGGTTTCTACAATTACACATGTTTTCGTTGTTGGGTATGGTTGTGTTTTGGTTGCCGGTTTTATTTTGGTTTACGTATTGTTTTGGATTACGTGTTGATTTATATATATATATATATATATATATTTAAAAATATTTGACCAATGCTTTACTGAAATCTTATATAGTATTAGACCTCCCCAGCGTCAAATTATATATTGAATAATGTTCTAGTGAAATGTTATGTAATAAGAAACCTTCTGTAATTCACAGAATGCTGAATTATTTCCAACAGAAATCTTATGTAAAATCAGACCTCCTCAATGTCAGAGAATATGGAACAATCTCCCACAGATACTTTATATAATATCAGACGTCCTCTAAGACAGATAATAGTGAACAATCTGCTACTGAAATTTTATGCAATATCAGTCCTCCACTATAGCAGAGAAGGCTGGACAATTTTATACTCAAATTCATGTAATATCAGAACGCATCAAAGTTATAGAATGTTGAACAATTTTATACTGAAATCTTATGGTTTACCACAACTTCTCTATGGCAGATGTTGCTGGACAATTTTCAACTGAAATTAATGCAACATCACACCTCATCTATGGTAAAGAATGCTGGAAAATTTTCCACTGAAATCTGTGGCAGACATTGCTGGAAAATATTCAACGGAAATTAATGCAATATCAGACCTCATCTATGATAGAGAATGCTGGACAATTTTCTACTGAAATCCTAAGTAATATGAGATCTTTTCTCTGTCAGAGAATGTTGTACTATTGTCTACTGAAATATTATGTAATATCAGAACATGTCTAAGTTAGGGAATTCTGAACAATTTTCAACTCAATCTTAGGTATTATCTGTCCTCCTCTATGAAAGAGAATGCTGGACCTTTTTCGACTGAAATATTATGTATATCAGACCGCCTTCATGGCAGAGAATGCTGAACAACTTTTTAATGAAATCTTATGTAATATCAGACCACCTCTATGTCAGAGAATTCTAGACAAGTTTCTACTGAAATCATATTTGAATATCAATTCTCCACTCTGGCGACGCGGACAAACATAAGCTAGCTGCTGATCTTAAGAAATTCGTCCTATCTGTGTTAGATTGAAGTAAGAAATGGCTTGTAATATTCAATGCTTCTCAATCGAAGCTGCTGACAGTCATCACAGCTAGTCTCTCCTGCCCCACTTAAACATGTACCCCTCGAGTTTCCCTAAAAGCAATATACTGCGATTCCTCGGCCTCACTCTTTCTACCGATCTCATGTAGAAACATTAGATTGAATTAATAGGTATATCCACTGATAGGAAATTTGGGTCGCTGTGTCGGGCAAGAACATTTTTCCGTCTGATTCTTTTCATATCAGACCTCCTCTATGGCAGAGAATGCTGGACAGTTTCTTACTCACATGTTCTTTCATATAAGACCTCCTATATGGCAGAGAATGCTGGATAATTTCTTACTTACATCGTCTTTTATATCAGATTCTCTTCCATAGCAAAGAATGCTGGAGAATTTCTTACTTAGATAAACTTTTAGAACGGACCTTCTCTATAGCAGAGAATGGTGGACACTTTCTTACTTAGATCTTCTAAATATCAGACCTACTTTATGGCAGAGAATACTTGACAATTTCTTACTTAGATCTTCTTTCATATCAGACTTTTACTTTGGTAGAGAATGCTGGAGAATTTCTGACTTCTATACCAGACGTCCTCTATTGCAGAAAATGCTGGACATTTTCTTACGTAGATCGTCTTTTATATTAGAAACACTTCTTTAGTAGAGAATGATGGACAATGTTTTACTTAGATCTTCTTTTATATCAAACCTCCTTTATGGCAGAGAATGCTGGACATTTTCTTACTTAGATATTCTTTGATATCAAACCTCATTTATGGCAGAGAATACTGGGCAATTTTCTACTTAGATCTTCTTTTATATCAAACCTTTTCCATGGCAGAGAATGCTGGACAATTTCTTACTTAGATATTCTTTTAGAAAATACTGGACAATATCTTACTTAAATCTTTTTTCATATAAGTTTTCATATATGGAAGAGAATGCTGGACAATTACTTACTTACATCTTCTTTTATATCAAACATCCTATATGAGAGAGAATGCTGGACACTTTCTTACTTGCATCTTCTTCATAGCAGACCTTCTCTATGGCAGTGAATGCTGAACAATTTCTTACTTAGATCTTACTTCAGATCAGACCTCCTCTATAGCAGAGAATGCTAGACAATTTATTACTTAGACCATCTTTTATATCAGCCCTCTTTTATGGCAGCAAATTCTGGACAATTTCTTACTTAGATATTCTTTTAATTCTTCCTATAAGGCAGAGAATACTAGACAATGTCTTACTTAGATATTTTTTTATATCAGACTCCTTTATGGCTGCGAATTCTGGGCAATTACTTACTGAGATATTCTTTTATATCAGACTTCCTATATGGCAGAGAATGCTGGACAATATTCTTACTTAGATATTTTTTTTACATCAGACCTTCTCTATGGCAGGGAATGTTGGGCAATTTCTTACTTAGATATTCTTTTATATCAGACTTCCTATAAGTTTTTTGGTGTGCAGTAAGATGGTATAATGCAAAAAAACAATGAGATCGGAAGACTCTGCAGAGTCTAACGCTCTCATTGTAATGTCAAATTGGTTAACCGAAATATTTTTTATCTATTGTTCTTGATTATGGATAAGAACAGATATATTGGCGGCCATTATTATGTTATATTCATTCCTGGGTAAGTCCGAATAATATGTGGCGAATTCCATTACCAAAATGAAGAGGTGTTTGAATATTGACGGGTAATAGTCAACTATGTCAAATTTAATTAAAGAAGAGTTGTTTTTTTTATATTGTTAAACCAATTTATGACATCATTTGTGTTTGTCCACTGAAGTAATCCAAGGTTCCGTCTGTTTATTGGTCCGTTCTAGCATCATTTTGTTGATTCTACCAGGTCTAAAATTTATTGGTTTCACAATAAAAGTGTGTGACCTAGTTGCTAACCTTATTGCTCGAGTAAATTCATGTATATGGCGTACCAGTGAGCTAAGTTCATCGGAGCAGAAGACGTGAAAGTATTTGTAGACGAGACACAGGGGAGCCACACTGGGTCGGTGAGCAAGCAACTGTATCCCAGTTGCTAAGTCGGGATCGATCACATTACAGATTCTCCGTTGGATTTGGTCGAGGACACCGAGGTGGATAGCAGAAGCACGCAACCAGATATGGCAGCAATATTCGATGCACAGGTGAATGGTAAATTTGTATATGTGCAGGGTTGTTTCGGACGGGAAAAATTTCCTGGCCCGACACAGAGGACCCACTTTTTTAGCAGGTGATTTAGCTATGGATTCTATATCGTTATTTCACTTGAGGTGTGACGTGAGAGTTAATCGGAGGAGACGCTGTGTTTTACTTTCAGGGAGAGAAGTCTGATCCATGTTAATGTGCAGGTGGAACGATTGTCTGTGATGGTTAATAGATGGCAGCTTCGTTTTGGAAGCATTAAAATTTACATACTATTTCTTATTACATCCGGGAGATCGTTAATATAGATAGAAAAGAACTAATATAACTTGAAGCATAACCAAATCATAAACAGGAAACGTATGCATATTGTGACAAGAAGAAATATTACCTATTATATTGTTCCCAGAAAGAAACATGTATTAAATGAAAGATCAAAAATTATGTCCAATTGTAGTCATACCTATAGATACTTCTTATGATCATACAATCATGGATGAAAATGTTGTAACATCCTAAAATATCTCCTCCCTAATTTCGAAAATATTTGGTTGTTTGTAAAGTAAATGCATTCGTAAAACCTCGCAGATCACGCGTTTGAAAACGGTAAAATCAGTTATTTTAAATCACCTGAAGATACCTAAATGTTGAAGTCTAGATCGCAAAAATAACTAATTTTCGAATAAAAAATATTAAAAAGGTCTGCAATATAATTATATTGAGTACTTATTAATACAACTGTGTACTGGTGCAGTTTAATTATGACCAGAAAAACTAAGTAATGCACACACACACACACACACACACACACACACATATATATATATATATATATAACCAAAAAGAAATAAACACCCCAAAACCAAAATGAAACACATTTTCATCTATCTTGATCCACAGTGATCTTTAAATTGCGAAGAAGAAAATAATTCTTGGAAATGCAAAATAATTTCACTAATCCTCGAATGCATGCTTCTAATCTCATGACTGTAGTCATGATAGAATATTGTCTCCTTTGAGCGACTTCTTTGATAAATCCTTTCGAGATTCTAATACAGATTTTCACATTTGGATTGCCGTTTGTCTCTTTTGCCTAACCTGAAAGTAAAATTAAGCAGTCTCTGAGACAGACACTATTCCTCAAAGATATGATGGATTGAGTTCATAGAAGTATAGAAACTTATAAAATATCTAAGCGCTTCGAATTATATATATCTTTGGTTTAGGATTAATTTTCAGTCAGCAAACGCGTGTCTCGCATGTCTACAATGAGATTTTACTATTGTTTGTCGACCGATATTTATTTCATTTGTATTGTTGAATAAAATACGAGTAATTTTCTTCCACGATATCAATCTAATGCAATAGATGCACCCATAGCGTAGTGGTTATTGACGTGGGTATTTGCATTTGCATGGAGAGTTCAAATTCCAACTAGTGTTGTGGCTTTGGTCTTTACGTAAATAAGCACGAAAAAATCAGAATATCTTTTTTCACTTGTCGAGCGATTGGTTGATAGCAGGCTAATCTCTCTCTCTATTTTTTGTTAGAATCTAGCCTAAGAGGATTAGAAAACTGCAATCAAAACCAGTAAGGCCGGGGATAGATTACCACCCTGTTAAAACATTTTATCTGCAAAAAACAAGAACGTAAATTCACTGCAGCAGTAACAAGTAGAATATTGTCACTAGACTACACATTTACATATTGTATTATTATATTTACGCATGGGAAATGTCTTACATTTGTGGTTAAAGGTTAACTCGGTTTTGCTGTGATTACTATTGGGGAAATAGTTCAGAGATGATGGAGGCAGCGAGTCATTTATCTAACGTGATTGTTAGAGTAGACGGGGGTAGTTAGCAAAGTAGGAAACTGTTAAGAGGCACATTGAATACAGAATTATAAAAACCAATATTTACCTTTACACAGAATAAACACGAACATAGAATAATGATTAAAACTGGGTAGATCTAAGATCACTAGCATTGCAATATATTGAACACAAGAGGAAATATATTGCATTTAATTTAGTTTTCAGATTAATCAAGAAGGGAGGCGTCTAATAATATCGCTTCCAATTCTTTATGTGTCGTGTCCCCTCAAGATGTATGCGATCATAGACTTCAATATGCTCCTCTATATTATTGCTCTCAGAATCCTTTTCTCCCCAAATCTCGATCCACCATCCGCTTGCTTCAGCTCATCAGGTATATCTCGTTTTGCTTTCCCATGACTGCCTTTCCCTCTATTCGTTTTCATAGTACTAGTTTCTCCAAGCCCTCATTCCTCATTCTTCTTCTTCTATTTGTTCTGTCCCTTCAGGGCGATGTTGATCATGGTTCTCCATGTCTCCCTATCCCTTGGGGCTCTTAGTATGTTTGCTCCTGTTAATCCTGGCAACCCTCGTTCCATCATTCACCTGATCAGGCCCTGCAAATATGTTATCTGAAGCCTTCCTTTGTCTCTCTTTCCTTCTATCTATCCAGTTAGTATCAGGTTCTCCAAGCTCTCCTTCCTCATTGCGTGTCCCAGGAACTTCAGTTGTCTCTTACTGGTGCTCAGTAATAATTTCCTTTTTGTTGCCATTCTTTCCAACACCTCATTGTTGCCTGCATGCTCAGTCCACAATATCCGCAGCATCCTTCTGAAAAATCACATTTCCGCTGCTTCCAGTTTAAGTGACCCAGAAATCTCAGCTGCCTCTACCTGATATTAAATATAAGTCTCTTTTTTCGTTCGCAGTCTCTCCAAACCTTTGTCGCTGGTAACATATTCGGTCTATGATATACTAGGTATCATTCAGGAGAATTACACGTGTGTTGCTTTGAATATCTTTCTTATCTTAGTGAAGATTTTTCAGCATTCGTTGCCATATGGAAAAGCAGATATCATACATGTTTCTTAGTTTTCAGCAACATTTCCCGTCTAAATATCTGCTTAAATTTTTAAATACATCCCTGGTCATGTAAATGCCTTTACAGATCTGTTTATTGCTTGATTACAAATAAAATAAATGTTTAAAAAAATATGAATGAATCAGTAGTTGAATGCTATTGGCATTTTCCCCCAAGTATCATTTACCAAATTATCTGCTTAGATAGACTAAACTATCGCCCGTTTCACACGCCAGCCACGTCTATTGAACAGGTAAAGAGGCTCATCCCTTGTTCCCTGTTTAGGATGTGTTTTCCGTCTTTCTTTCCATCCCCTGTCAGAACACTTTCTAGGTATTTAAATTTCTTCATTGGTTTAATTTTCGAATCCCAGATGTGCAGTTGGCATTTTGGTGTCCTCTTTTTTTTCAGATGGCCACATATTCAGTTTTTCTTTAATTTTATCTCTTATAATAGTGCTGATGCACCGAACACTAATAAAGGATAGAAATATACCAAACACATCAAGTCACAAAGCAAACTCATTTTTATATAGTTTTCAATTTATTACATGTAACTTTCTCGAAGACATTCTTAAAATATTTTCCAATTTCTATATATTTTCTTTATTTGCGCAATCGTGGTTCAAATATGAATAAATAAAATAAAGCAATTTATAAGTCTATGACTATGAATTTCTTCAGTTCCAACTCTGTTCTCATTTATTCATCCTATTTTAGATTTCTGGGCGGGCAACTGTCTATCTAACTTATCCTCTTAGAAAATAGATTCCTTGTCTGTAAAAGTAAATCGCATTTCTACATGACATAATTCACTCGTCCGTAACGGAGAAAATCTTCAACGTCAACTGCGGAACGAAACGCTTGCTGATGAATTCACTTGTACAATCAATGATGAATGATATATATATATATATATATATATATATATATATATATTCAGAAATTATGTTTCTTTTATTATATTATATATTCATTGTTGTTGTTTTTTTCTTTATTTAAGTAGAGATTGTAAGTGATCAGCAGAATCAAAATATCTGGTTGTTGTTGAAAGTTCTATAAAAAGAAAACCTGTGCTGCAGACGATATATTTGGAATGTTGTGTGAGAATTATGGCGTTTAAATAGGAAAGAGAAATATGAATATTTGAATGCCATCGGCGTCGAGAGGTTAGATATTAAAAATATAAAGCTAATAAACATGGTGAGGAACAAACTTTACATACTACTTTTGTGTCACCTTGTGCCTGCTAATTAAAGTTGTTCAAAAGAAAATCAAATGGAGTATATTGAAAAATTAAAGGAAAAAGACGATTCAGTTCTTAATGTCTATATTTGTCTAACAGTTATAACAAAAATAAGAAAAATTAAATTGTGTTGAGGCAGAAAACATTTTTTTAAAACTAAATTGAGGGTCCTGAATCTGTAAACGACCTTACCTTTGCTTGATTAGCTACGGTTTTTGCTGTACAGCGATACCTCATTTTTCAGCAAAAAAACATTTTTTCATTTTATTTCTGTATATGACATTGACAGATCGTAATATTTCACAAAATAGAATCGTAGAAACCTCTAAATTCGTATTTATACCAACATATATTTGTCTGCTTACGAAGAAATAATGTTTTGTAATAACAATCACACCTAAAATTTAATAAAATAACACGATAGAATATACCAAAACAGAGAAATATTTTCAACAAATCATTTAATAAACTAACATAAGAATAAAACCTTCGTGAGCCTAAGAACTATGGTAAAATGTTTCTTTCGTGATTATAATGTTCAATGTTATTTAAGTCCCTTTTGATATTCCATCATTTATTATTATTTATTGCCAACCATCATTCATTTGTCTAGCCATCCCTGTTAACGCTCTTCTACTGTTTTGATATCCTAATGGAATCTTTCTCGTTGCTAATAACTCACATCGACGGAAATTTCAGGAAGTTTATCTAGATTGTTATATATAAAAGGAACCTTAATACCCATATTAGCGTTTTACTGACAAATTCCATTAATGAAAATTTTTATCATTAAATTTTAATTTTGGAGGATAATTAGAAAAATGTAGAACTTCCATTTTTACATTTTTGACTAAAATACACTTTAATAGCTTTTTTCAGTTTATTTTATTTGACAAAATTATTATTATTTCAGTTCATCTTATTTATCACAAATTACTCAGCCTATCTGAAAATTGATGAGTTTTTACTACCTTTATTAATTAAATGTTGCAATCAACAAAGATCGCAAACTTATCTTTTTTCTAAAGAGAAATGAGCAATTTCAGTACAGCAAAATGGTAGCTAACATTGAATATTCAGAATGAGCTCCATCAAATTATCTAAAACAGGTTTTGTTTCTTGACAGTAAAATTGGTGTTGACTAGTGTAATTAATTACATTAGTAACACGGGTGGGTGATCATTGGTTTATTATCCCAACATCTCAACTGTTCTTTTATCTGGATTTTCTCAGATTTTTGTCGATAACAGAAAACGATAGGAATATCGATCTGGACAATTCATGTACTCTACGTGTTTAGATGATACACGTTCCGTTAAAAATATTTTGTGTTATCTATTCAAGTACTTTTTGGGGAATTCTACATTATTCCTCATCTGCCATATATATATATATATATATATATATATATATATATATATACAAAGTGTACATTTTGTTTTGGCATGGAAAGGACAATATATCATCAGGTAGTAAACGATATTTTTGAATGTAGATAGAAAATTCGTTTCCTTATATTGGTAAATTTTTGTGTGCGTGTTAAAGGGGTTAAAGAAAATGATAAATCAGAATTAGGGACTGTAAAAAGGACATTGAATAAAAAGAAGAAAACAGGAGAGAAAGAGAGACGTAACAGAGCTATGGTGAAAGGTTCGGTCTCTCGTTACCTTACGTATCAGTTCCGGTACTCTCTGATAACTGTAACGAATCTCTATGAATACACTCCACTGCCAACTGCAACTACTGTTCTCTCTATGGTAGGAGTGTATGTACACTCTGTCTAGTCCATTATCATATACAAAGGTAAGATCCCACAACACAAATCAATTTAGAGTCTTTTCTAACTCCAGGTATGGTTTAATTAGTAAAACGCGTCTCACTTGTTATCTCCAAAGAAATAAACAATGTATTTTCGTACAAAATATTTAGATTTCGGAATTAAATGACTCATAAATTTGATATTCTACTAAACTAAAACAACCAATACAATATTATTATTTTTCCCAAACTGATACAAGATCAAAATATTTTCTTTCTTTAAATAACCTGAATTTTTAAATGTCTTAATTAAACAAACTCAAAAATTCAATAACCTTGAAGGAACGAGAATTATCTGAACATTTCCATTGATTAAAGAGCACAGTTCGAAATTTACTAAAAATCAAGTGAATCATCAAGGCCATGATGAAGCCCAGAGAGCACAATGACCGAAGCGTTGTGATAGCAAGAATAAAAATGAAAAATAATCCGAGTGTAAAGAATACAAATGTTTATCCGATCTTTATGTTAATGAATTATTTAGCGAGAACATATAGAACATCAAGTCTATTATCTAATTAGAATTAATTTTTGCATCTTTGACTCATTCTTTAATATTACGGAGCATTGTATTTTGGTATATATTCGCCAAGAAATCTGCCTATCAACAACAAGTAAATTATTCAGCCAGTCTTCGTGCAGAAATGACAAAGTTTGCCACGTGTTTTAGAACATTGCTATAAATGGATTACCTCAGAGAAAAAGTTCAAATTATTTGGTAGCAGACATCTGGGTAGCGCTGATTAACTAATAGTATAATCCGATTAGTAAAAAACTGCATTAAAATATGCAGTCAAAATATAATCATATTATGTCTATAGCAGAAAATAATTGCACAAGACGTACTGAAAAAGATGTAAGTTAGATCCACTTTGTATAAAAGAATGATAACCAAACTACAGGGAATCCGCATAATTTCATGAAAGTGAAATTAAATATTAATTTGAAAGACTTCTTTAAAACTGCATGCTGTTTATAAGGTTATAAATGAAAGGACATTTAACAAATGTTGGTAGTAGTAGTCGTAGTAGTAATAATAATAATAATAATAATAATAATAATAATAATTATAATAATAATAATATCTTTAAAATCCGTTACCCAATGTACCTGGAAAATTTAGGAGGATTTATGCACCTATGCATCAGTTATGGAAACAATATGAGAACTAAATGCAAAATCCAAAGGTCCAGTAAAGCGCTTCAAGTGGATAAAAAGTGGTTCTTCCCTCTGAATGGAATCAATGTGAGGGTGAAAATCTGCGTTAGGAACAAACTCTTGCACAAATAATGATCTTCAGGTTCCCCAAACCATGCAATGTTGGCCCTGAAAATCTTCCACCAAGATTCACAAAAATTAATTTGAAGAAAATCTAGGTAGAATGGTCTCGTGAGAAGTACGTATTTTTTATGGTGGCATCATATGGGGTGTTGCTCAAGCCTCAGAAAAACACCCACTAAATCTGTCATTTGGCGGTCAAAGGTTGGACAAGCAAATAGTATCTTAACTGACTAAAAGAAATTAGCCAATTTAAGACGGTAGTATACAGATTCTTTTCTCGGAAACCTCTCGGATGCTTTCAAGAATAGAGCTGCAGTAGATCCTTCGAAAATGACTTTTATTTAATTCGTGCATATTTATGCTTACAAGATAATTAAAATGTACCCCTTTTCATATATAAGTTTGTTCTTATCGAGAGTCTCAAAGTGCATATATTACATTTGCCCTTTTATTGATGTATTTTAAAAAATGTGGATTAGGCAATGTGGAGGAGAGAACTCTTTGTAACTTACAAAATTAAGAATTGTAAACTATAATAAAATCCTAATTAACTAGTTTACTTTTAGTGCAGTGACAATCAAGCATATTTCAATGTTGTAAGATGAGTTTGATGACATTTAAAATGGAGATGTAAAGATCACAAATATTGAATTTTATAACTGAATTTTTATTTCTTCTCATTTGTTTATTTCCAAACTTCAATATTTTAAGTGTAAAAGTTTAATCAATGACTCTGAATCCTAAATCAATGCAGATATTTCAAATCCCTGGACGCTTTTTCTATAAATGTGATGAAACTATTTACATAGTATTAAGATTTCAGTCGTTAATGAGAAAAATTCATAATTAGTCATGTTAGTCTAAGTATATATATTCATTAGCATGTCTGTTTAATGTTTTGCATTGTTATTTCGGATACATTGTAAAAACACCATATCAATTTCAAAAACGGTGATGAAGTGTGTATGCTGTGGATTTTCCCAATCGTTACAGACATATAATTGATGCAAATAGATCAGTTATATTCATGAAAGATTTTTAAAAAAGAACCTGTAAATTAATTTATATGATATCTTAAAAGATTCCAATGTTTCTATAATAGGATTTAAAAATGTTAATTATCAGGACCTGCAAATCGAAGTAACAAAATGTTCAAACTTAAATCTATAATATTCCCTCCTGTGATTGAGGTATTGGCTACACAAATCTATATTGAGATGAACGGGCTATGTTTTTCGTATGGCCGATGACAGAATTTTGAAACAAACAATGTATGGATAAATGAAAATGGGAAAAATGACGCAGCACAAGCCCAAAACTTCTTCTTCTTCTATGTGCCCTGTCCCTTCAGGACGTAGGCGATCATGGATCTCCATGTCTCCCTATCCCTTGTGGCTCTTAGTATGTTTGCTCCTGTTGCTCCTGGCAACCCCAGTTCCGTCATCCACCTGATCAGACCCTGCAAATATGTTATCCGCTGCCTTCCTCTGTCTCTCCTTCCTTCTATCTGACCAGTCAGTATCAGGTTCTCAAAGCTCTCCTTCCTCATTGCATGTCCCAGGAACTTCAGTTGTCTCTTCCTGATGCTCAGTATCAATTTCCTTTTTGTTGCCATTCTTTCTAACACTTCGTCGTTGCTTGTATGCTCAGTCCACGATATCCGTAGCATCCTTCTCTAGAACCACATTTCGGCCGCTTCCAGTTTTGTCCTCATTTTCGATGATATTGTCCAGCGTGAATGCTGTATTGAAGAACTGACATCACGTAGCAGTCTAGCACACTTTTCTTCGTTTCTATTGAGATCTTCCTGTGTGTTAGTATTTTGCTCATCTTCTGGAACGCGTCCTTTGCCATGCCAATTCGCCTTCGGATCTCCGTGTCGCACTTTCCATCTCCTGTTAGAACACTTCCTAGGTACTTAAATTCTTGGACTTGTTTGATTCTGTTATCCCCCACCTGTATTTGGCATTTTGGGTTGTATCTTTTGCTGATGACCATGCACTCAGTTTTCTTAAAGTTTATTTGTAGTCCTTTCTTGTCACTCTCCACTGCTACTTTCTGTATGAGATCTTGCAGTTTCCTTTCCGTGTCCGCAATCAGTACTGTATCGTCCGCGTATCTTATGTTGTTCAGGTTGTGGCCTCCAATAACAAATCCTGGTGTGTCATCCAGGGTCCTCAAAATATTCTCGCTGTATAGGTTGAACAAATCCGGTGAAAAGACACATCCTTGTCTTACGCCTTTTTCTATCTTTGTGTATCTACTGAGGTCGTTACCTGTCCGTATGCAGGCCGTTTTCTGCCAGTAGAGATTCTTGATTATTCTTATATCTTTGCCGAAAATGTCGAAGTTGCCTAGCATTTCCATCAATTCTTTGTGTCGTATTTTGTCGATAGATAGATAGATAGATAGATAGATAGATAGATAGATAGATAGATACTGAGGGATATATATATATATATATATATATATATATATATATATATATATATATATTGATATTGATATTGATATTGATGTGAACAAACAGATAGATAGATAGATAGATAGATAGATAGATAGATAGATAGATTAGGTTAGATGTGAACAGACTTAGATTAGTAGATATATAGCGATGATCAAATTGAGCGAAATGAATATGAACAGAGATAGATAGATAGATAGATAGATAGATAGATATGAATACATATTGACTAGGAAACAATCTCTTTGTAGACTGAGAGAGTCAAAGGATTTGGAAACCGAAGAGATTGAAGAGACCGGTAGAGGTGTATGTTCACAATGAATTAAATAAAAATAAAATAATATATGTAATCCGATATATTTACACGACTTGATTTGATGTACGTGTCAGTGTACTGATCGAGGTATTCAAGAATGCTTGAACATCATATTTTATTATAACGATGCATGAGAAACGCAACTGAGAATGTCCTTTAACTTAATAACATATAAAATGTTCTTTTTCTTTGGGTTTGCAGGCGGTCTTACGAAAAAAATAAATTCTAAAACACGTGCTCACGATGCTTTGTATCTCGAAACAGGTGATTTGTCGCATAATTCTGTAGGAAAAGTGCATTAATCATAGTCGGTAGGCTTTCAGAATCTTTATACATACATAGATACATAACATATATATACATTATATTTATTTATTTTCATATACCGGTCTGAACATTAGAGAAATATTCTTGGAAATATAGGCACCCAGATATGTGTGCCTTTAGGGGGAATCATCATTAGATCTGACGTGTTTTGAACTCCCGTCTAGGTGTGCCTGATGGCTCATCAAAGACAAAATTCATCTTTTGAACACATGTTACTCGTCTCTTGATATATAAATCTCTTCTCTCTCATGTATCCTAACGTAATCAAATAATTTTAGAAATGTATTTTCATTTACTTTTCAGGCATGTATTATTATTTAAATGTTATACTAAGACATAAATATTTTGTAACTGTCCCAGTTACCATACATATAGGGTGATATGTTTTGTTTTTTTTTATATCCAATACACTCATTACTGGTCGATCTTCATGACCAACAAACATAGAAATTTCTAATGTGGTGTATTATTACTGCACACGAATTCGGATGGATGGATACACACAAACGCACGCACGCACACACACACACACACACACACACACACACATATATATAAATTTGTGCGTTTAAGAGTGTTTATATGTTTGAGTGTGTGTATGTGTGTATATATATATATATAATGAGATATACATATGTAGATACAAACAGGTTAAGTTAGATTTGATGAGAACATACTGTGATAGATAGAAAGATAGATAGATAGTAAAAAATCTAGCAAGAGAGATGTATTCCAACGGCAGTTTTCCTAGGCTATAGTGATTGCCATTTTTGAAGGAATTAAATCTTGAATATTACTGATTCCTATTGAATAAGTATTCAGTTTCTTCACATCATTCTTCCAACATTGTCTCAGCTTGTATGAAGAATATATTATTTTGACAAATGGCTGATATTTATTCTTACTTTACTATGGATTTTCCCTGGCTTAATTTTACTTGATCCGTGCATTGAGAGTGAACTACTTAGCCAAGATAGTATTGACTTCACTTGTAATACTTCTCGACAATGAATGCTGGACAATATCATCAAAGCTGAAGGAAAAACTTGAAACAACTGAAATGTGATTCTACAGAAGGATGCTGACGATACCATGGACCAATCATGTGAGCAATAATGAGGGTTTGGAAATGATGGAAACAAAAACATTAATACTGGGCATCAGGAAGAGACAGCTGACGTTCCTTGGACATGCAATGAGAAAACAGGGCTTTGAGAACCTGATACAAACAGGCCAGATAGAGGGAGAAAGAGACAGGATAATCAGGTGGATGATTGAATGAGTGTTGCATGGTGTAACAGGAGAAGGCGTGCTAAAATCCAACAAGGATACGGAGACGTAGAAAGTCATATTCGTCTAAGTCCTGAAAAGACAGGGCACATAGAAGAAGAATGTAGCCGGTGAATCGATCGATTTAGAAGCTTCGCAGTATTTTAGAAACGATTTTGTTTTTCCTTAAACTTGAAAAGTTGAAAATAGTTAACATTTTTCTTCTTCTATGTGCCCTGTCTCTTTAGGACATAAAAAATCATTATCTTCTGCGTATCCCTTTCTCTTGTAGCTCTTAATACCCTTTCTTTTGTTACTCCTCCAAAACTCTGCTATGTTTCACAAGTGCTCAAGCAAATTAAGTATGTTATTCATGGCTTTTCTCTCTCTGCCTTTCCCGCTATCTGTCTGGTGAGTATCTGATTTTTCAAGAATTACTTCTTTTAGTTTGCAATAAAGCTGTCAAAAGAATATGCATGTTGTCTACATTACACTATTTGCATTTGTCTAATTTTTGTCCTCATCGTTATTCACGTATTATCGGCATTCAGCCCTTGTACGCTCCAACCTTCTTCAGATGATATACGCGGGAATTTAAAATAAAACACTTTATTAAATCAATGGAGTTAGATTGTTGTAATTCCACGTATAGTGCTATACAGAGATCCGAAGCTGAGTAGGGTATTCAGAGACAGAAAATTTCGCTAGAAACGGAGAATATAATACTGGATTGCTGCGTGTTGACTGTTCTTCAATATGGCAGTTAATGCTGAACAATATCATCAAAGCTGAAGGAAAAACCTGAAACAACTGAAATGTGATTCTACAGAAGGATGCTGACGATACCATCGATCGAGCATGTGAGCAATGATAATGTTTTGGAAAGGAAAGAAGCGAGAAGAAAATTAATAATGAGCATCAGAAAAAAATAGCTGAAGTTCCTGGGACATATAATGAGGAAGGAGAAATTGAAGAATCTGATACTCACAGATAGAGGGTAAGAGAGACAGGAGAAAGTAGCCAATAACATATTTTATGGGTCTAAGCAAGTGGATGTCTGAGCGGGGTTTGGTGGTATAAAAAGAGAAAGCTTGCTAAGAACCACCAGGTATAGAGATACTTGAAAGGCCATGATCGCCTACATCCTGCAAGGACTCTGTATATTGAAGAAGAAGTAGATGAAGAGTATCAGCTAATTACATTTAGCATTTGAGCTCTTCAAGTTCAGTTTGGTTCTCTCTGTTATTTGAGTAAAGTCACTTTTTGGATAACTCATGCAACGTTTTCCACTGATCCATATTTTTTGGAACATCAATAAATGAATTCCACGATTTACAAACCTACTGTCTCAGAAATATTTTTACCACAGTTCATATGACAATCTTTTTTATTCTTGTTTTTCTCTGACACTCTGTAATACCGGTTCCTATATAATATTCCTGCATCTGCTTGTCCGTCATAGAGGATTTTTGTGGCATAGTATATCAGCTGATATGTTATGTTTCGATAATTTTCTGCAATGTTTTCTGTCTGTTAATCAAACTTACTTTCTGTAACTTGATCTCCCCTCTCACTCCACATATGACAAGAAATTTGCGGACAACAGTAGTAGTATAAATAGTTACAACACTCCATCTCAGAAATATAGTTAAATAAGGTCTATAATGTAAGAAATAATCTTTAAAACTTTCAATTTTTTAACTGTTTGCAATTATATCTTCTCATTCCAAAAAGGTACCGATATATAACAAAATAAAAAACCTCTGTGGAGGCCTGAAATAACATCATATATGAAAAATCTCAGCAACGCTTGAATTTTAAATGTCGATGTTCTAAATTTGAAGCTTCATGACGAGAGGATTTGTCTAGGGTAAGGGCTAAGCGAACCGAGTTCAAAAACATTCGAGTTTGTGGCATTCGTTTTCTAGTTAATACATAAACTATGATCTCATCACAATTCCCTCATCAGTTATGAGTTAACTAAGTGGATAAACCAGCCTCGGTTAATTAACAGATTTAGATAATTAAAAATCTGAATTCTCAATGTCATATAAACTGAACCATCTCACGTGTATCCCCTAAGGCAAGAAAAATAAGACAGAGAGAAAACCAACAGCAGATCCTCAGATTATGACGCGGTGCCAATCTTTACAACTCAGATTATAAACTGCCATATTGGAGATGTTTACATGAAATAAAAAAGACACTGTTAATAAATTATTGAACATTTTGAGGATTAATATTGCTTTCATAAGTCACACTCTAATTTCAAACAGAGTGAGATTTTTAATGCTGTTTTGATATACTAATATAATTGTTTGTTTATCTCTCTGTGGAGAAAATCTATAGTAAAAGAAAATTATTACTAAAACTAGAAATACCGAAAGGAAATACACGATAACTAATCATTATATCAAATATATATTCGACATTAATCGGAATGAAATAATCAAACATTTTCTTCGTCAGCAACTGAATTTTAGCCCATAAGTTCAGATATTTGAACAAAATATTTGGGCAAATTTAGACCAAAAATCGGTTTGTTAAATACTTTTATTTTTTGAATGTGTCGTTACATATAATTTTGTAAGAGGCATGCTATGCATGAAATTTATTATTATTTTAATAGATTATATTAAACATGATAAATCATATAATTTATACATATACATACATACATACATACATACATACATACATATATATATATATATATATATATATATATATATATTAATGCTACACAGTTCAATGGTTTCATTGAATAATATAGACAAGTTTTGTCTATCAATTTTGTGTAAGATCCGTTCATACCGTCTGATACACTTGATGGTGATGTCGCTGAAAGACAACAGAAAATCACAGTAATTGTTGATTTTTTTATCGGGTCTAAGCTTTCGGCTCACATAAGCCATTATCAAAGAGTAAATATTAACACACAGTAAACATAGAACATTTAAGTTATTAACAATAAAGAGAATTGAATTGAAAATATAAGTCCATCCCTACCGTGGCGGATGAGCGTAGACAGTGACGAAATAGTGGCGTTGTGGTCCCTGGTCTGATTACAGACATTTGAGTACGTTATTGGAAATATCAAAATTGATTGTATTCAAACCAGGTTTAAATTGTTTAATGTAGATTGCTTCGAGGATTTTTAGTTTCTGTTTATTATTTTCTTGTTTAAGTATGTACGTGTTATCAACAAGCGTTTTTCTCAGAAGTGTGCGTTGATAACCGTGTTGTTCTAAATGACGGAATATATTTGAATTTTTATTTAAGTGCAACGTCAGAGACCGTGAGAGCGAATTTGTGGTGTGGCCAATGTAGATATTATTATATATAATAATATATATATATTATATATAATTATATATAATATATATATATATATATATATATATATATATATATATATATATGCACGCATAGTATAAATTATATCATTAAGATATATATATGTACATGTGTGTGTATTTCATTAATAAGAGTAAATTATTATAAAATAAAATATGATGTGTGAAGTTGTGTACCTATTCATATAAACAGGGTCGAGTTAGCAATTTCAGTACTGCTGGGAATCTACTCGGGTAACTCTTTGAAATATTCTGACGATTTTGTGCAAACAATGCACCTATTATCAACTTCATACTGGTTGCCTAGCACTGCTTGGAATCTATCACCTTCAGGTTTTCCTGTGTATGATGGATATCCATTTTCATATATTTCTGTCTCTTTCAAGAGATTTCTTGGTTATCTCTTAGTACACATGTCTTTCATACAGGAAGAATTTCTATTCATTTTATCACATGGATCATTGACTATGTGTGCTTTCAGACTTTTGCTCTATCCTCAGTTGAAGATTATAGTTATGAAGAACTGATGTTATCAATTTGATTAAAATGAACTTTATTCAGCAATCAAATTAAAATGCGAGGTAGCACACTTTTTTGCAACTCAAAAGTAGAGATATATCCTACGACTTAACTAACTTCCATATCTTTTATTAGTATGTCAATCATTTGCATTACTTTTCAACTAACTACCATAGTTATACGATAAGGTCTATGAAAATGCAACTGTTCTTCAAGCAGTTTATTTTGAATATCTTTCCATGCTGAATTGTAGATGAATGCTATGAATACATCTGAATAGTCATGTTGCAACCTGCGTTCTTTTAATATCGGGGTCTTCAATGAAACTGAATTGCAAAGTACGATGTTTTCCTAATTTCTTTACAGTAGCATCATTATTGAATTCATATTTCAAGTGAGCATAGTTTTCAGATTTGAGTGAGTCTTTGTTAATCCTAAGGTATCCTACTGTCTCGGATTCAATTTTGGCATACATCTTAACTGCATACAATTAGAACTACTGTTGACGTCTATTTAAAAGATTGTTCAGATCTAATTCTCTATCCTTGAAGTTCACACAAAAATGCCACATAAACACATGGAATATCATTTAAAAGTTTCAAAGCATTGTCCCAAAAGAGCGAATCTATAAGAAGAAACTCAAAATAAGTTATGAAACTTTATGTAACTCGCTTTTACACATTATTGAGAGACAATCTGATTGGATCTATGAGTATTATTTTTTTTATCCCTTTATTCGCCATAATCGTTTTACTATATTATATACAAAGTCCAAATTATTCACAGGGATGAAAGGAGGTTACATGTCAAATTATTAAATAAATAGGCATAAAAACATAAGTAAGAAGTTATATATAGAGAGATTTTAGTTGTTTTTTCTGTATTGGTTGCGAGAAGCTGTCTAATATTACTTTGAACCGTAATGTTATCTCATAGTATTATGATCTCGTACTTTTCATTAATGTGTTGTCTGATAGGTGGCTGGTGAGTCTCCCTAAGCCCGTGGTAGTTATATAAGTAGGCAGTTATATTCAATTATAATTTAAGAAAGTGTATCCTCAAATATATAAAAAATATTTATTCCACCTGCTGAAAATTGTGCGGAAATAAGTTTTATTCGGCCAAAAACATTCAGTGTTTAATTGGAGAAAATGTTTAACTGAATATAACGCCTGATTTGCTTCTTCAAAGTTTAACGACAGACAAATTACTCATGAGAGATAATTTAAATTACACTTATTTAAAGAAAACATGAATATAGTGTTTTGTTGTGCAAATTTAATAAAATTAGTTCATCTGTTGTTGCAGATGAGAACACGTGCAAATTAGAATGCGACGGAAATCAATGTAAGTCACATTTCTTTCAACTTTTCTAGTCTCATTCAAAATAATTATTGCCAACTGTTTTCATGGTAATTCTACAGAGTCGAATTAGCCATGATTACGGAAGTGGAAATACTTGCACTTTCTTCTTAGCTGATGTTATGGATTACTGGAATATATTTTCAGTATAAATGAAGGTTTTATACCATTTCAATTAATCTTTTGGTTTTATGCTCATTGTATTCATTTTTTGAACACTGACTCATTCATTCACTTTATTTACGGCTTCTCACTCCTTCCCATGTTATTTAAAACATAAAACAATTTTTGTATTTTAAGATATTTCTTAGATAAATACGGTTTTATTGATACAAGTTTTATGAAACGACTCATCTGGATGGCGTGGAACAGGTAGAATTTGACCTTTCTCGATGATATTTGCACATAATTAACTATAATGAACCCAACTTGAATTGGAACTTAGTTCTTCAATTAATAACTCCGATCTATTATCGTTTATACAACCTACAACTCCATGATTACAGCAAATAGTATTTTCAAGCGTTCACTCAGTTACAATGTTGCTTAACATCGGTGAGCACACAAGAGCTCGTGTTTCATCGAGATATGGGCGTAAGATTGAAAGAAAAGGAAGGAAACTATTAAGAGAATCAAATATTTAAGTTGGCAATGCTGCAAATACATAATTATTAATGGGTGGACAAACAAATATATATTTCTAGATTGTATTTCTAACTTATAATCATTGTTGTATATGTGATTTAGTAACAAGTTAATAAAAGGACGGTATAGATGTAAGAAATAAATGCATTGATATGAAAGAAATATTTTATACCGATATATGCATCCATAATTTATTATCATACAAAGAAACCATAACATAACTGTATAACAATTTGTGTAAAGGGGGTAAAAAGATAGCGACAATCGTACTACTAGCATTTTCCCAACGAGTAATTGCGAAACTTGGTGTGCTCAGTATATGCCAGGTGAGACTATGTGGGTTCCTTATAGTTAATTATGTGCAAATGCCATCGGCAAATGTAAACTTTTACGTGTTTCACGCCTTCCAGATATAGGTTATTTCATAAAATGTGTATCAATAAAACCGTTATTATCTAAGAAATATCTTACAATCCAAAGTGTTTGATGTTTTTAAAACCATGCAAAAGGATGATAAGCCGTAAATAAAGTGAATGAATGAATCAGTCAAAAAGTCAGTGTTCTAAAAATGAAAACAATGAATATAAAACCAAAAGATTCATCGAAATGGTATGAAACCTTCATTTATACAGGAAATATATTAGATTATGTACCTCTACTTTTCAGTATAAATTTTCGATACCTGATTTTAAAATGAAATTTTTAAAAAAATTATATTTTAGCTGTAAAATTAGCTTTAATTGAAAGACAAGAGATTAAATTTAGTAATTCCAGTAAACAAAATACACTGGCGTACTTTAAAGCAAAATTATATTTATTAGAATCTAAAGTTTTTCAGATTAAAACAAAAAATTTAAACGTACCGCCATTTTTTGATTGATCGACGCATTTATGTAAACAGTAGCCACATTTCTGTTTTAGAAATCTGACAGAAATAAAATATACGTCGCTGACACGTTATTGAAATCAATTTTTTAAAATTAAATCTTACATGTTTGTGATTTCAAACAATTGTCCTTGTTTACTCTCTGAAATATTCGGTAAAAGTTTTTATCAGTTACGGTATTCCGAGTATCAGTGCTTATCTCAGGTTTTGACTGTTTAATTACAACCGGAAGCTGTCAAGAAAGCTAAATTAGGGGGTTCAAGGTGACAAAAGTATACGAATGTAATTTTTTATATAAGGGAAGTCAACCATTGAATCACGTGACCATTTACTGATAAATATCACGTACGGTCACCCGTACAAATAAAGGTACGGGCAGTCAAAATGCACACAAATAAAATGTTTTAATTATTTTAAAAATTGACGGGGTCAATCATTTGTATTAACCTTTTAAATTTTCGATTAGTAATTGTAGTCTTCATGCATTAATTACATACCCTAGCCGGCCCAATAGAGGAAAAAATTTAACAATAATTTTGAAACTTTTATATATAATTTTTATATATGATTAAAAAAAAATTAAAATAATTCTTGTAAAAATCAATCAATCATTGAATGTTTTTTTCTTTTCAGACAATGATATGCTTAATTTATATTGTTCATAAAAGCAATCATAAATTTATCCACATAAAATTTGGCATAGTTATTGCATTTCTCGCAATTTGGACCTATTTTTTAGAAAGTCGGGTCCAATAGTAAAAACAAAAATGTCGAATTTGTAAGCCTTTCTGGAAATTAATTGGTAGGGGGTTACCATATGTAAAAATATATTTTTACCAATATTTTATACAAAATAATTATTCAAAATTGATTTCAATCAGTTATGAATAAGCTCTGAAACGTTCATCAAAATCCGACCATTATTTTATTTTTGCAAGAATTTCCTAATTAATATGTATTTCACGGTCAAAAAAGTGCATTGTGCAATATTACATTTTTTTGTTTTTCTTAATAAATATTGCGTCAATTTAGATCTTGCACTAACGTAAGAAAAAAAAATACTTTCTACCAAAATTTCGAACGTGTTAGAAATAATTAAACAATTTAAAAAACAATTAAAAAATGCTTTGATCTATCCTCTGAATGATAATATAAACATTTTGCCGATAAAACTTTGTTTTTATTTAGTTTAGGGCCTTTTTCCTTCATACTATTTCGTACTATGCTGTTTTTTTCAGCGATTTTGTAGAGGTACCTATATTAGAGTAACTCATAACATCAACTAAGAAAACAGTGCAGGTATTTCCACTTCCGTGTTCATGGCTAATTTGAAGTTGTAGAATTACCATGAAAAAGGTTAGCGATAAATGTTTTATTTTATTATATCGGTAAAAATGTTATGTCTCTCATCGCAGCTTTCAAAATAATTGAATAACTAAATATTTCTAATGTCCGGTTGTGATAAGTATCAACTGTTGTGGGTTCTCTACAAATTGACTGCATTCATCAGCCATTACGTAACCTTCTCGACTTAGTCACTTTTGCATAACTATACTGGGTTTATAGGCAGAGAAAGAAATAATTATGTAAATATAAACCTGTAGATAAAAAGGGTTTCCATTAAAGATACACCTGCGGATAACGGAGTAAACATATCACCATGGTTAATTTAGGACAACATTAATGATAAACGAAGACAGTGTTAAAATACATTTTTTGATATGGGAATTATGTACTAAATATTTTCCTTTAGATAACATAATACCTAAATTAACATCTAACCGTATACACAAGAAGAACGTTGTGAATATATATTCGCGGACAGTTAGAGAGAATCTTTGAGCAAATAACACACGAGAAAAGCACTGATACTGAGAGTATATTCTTATCAGTAAATGATTGATCGTTTTATTTGATTGTTCATCTTTTTGACAGACTAATTTTTCCAGATTATTTAATTCCTGAACGTAATTTTAGACTGTAACAATATTTTATATAAAAATTACTTAGTGATATGCATCCTACTAATTAATCCTTAGCTTTGGGGAGAAGATGTAACTTTCTACTCTATCAATGGTATTTCTACATTCTCAATTATATAGAATTCGGCCCTACAATTGTGTGAGTTAGGATAAATTTATATATATGGATGAATACTGTAAATATATTTCAATAAATAAGGGAAAATATCTAAATCTTATCCCCAGTGCTTCATTAGGAAAATAATAAACATATACCCGTTTATAGAGCATTGATATTGCAAGCTTATAGCCGTGTATAATTAAGTACAACTGTTAACTTATACCAGCGGTTAAAGAAGAAATACTTCGATTATATCTCCTATAATATAGGACTACTTTAAAAATACAGTAGATAAGAAATATATATAATAATTAAAACTACAGTTTCTGGAGTAGAATTGTATGTTTAGAAGTGATAACTAACATTTACATAAACAGATGTATAACGAAGTAATAATTTGCATATATATCAATGAATAAATAAGGTTATATGGCAACAGAACCATCAACAAAGTAAACGTATGGGCAGAATCGCATCTTTTATACGCTATATTTTCTTGGTTTATATGATGTATTTGCTTCAGTATGTGTGCGATCTTGTCTCGCCACTCATACATATTCTTTGTCGCTCTTAGTATTGTATGTCTTATTACCGCCCCTCTTACGCTCCGTTATGGTATTCATTAACACTATCTCAATATATAGATCGCCCTGACAAAAAAATAACTTTCTGCAACAAGACCTCTGATTGAATAATTTTAAGTTTTGGTGAACGTCAGATGAGCTCTTAAATTCTGTTTTTCCTTGTTCCACCCTGACCGGGGTAGTAACATCGGTTAGTGTCACATCTTTGGGCTTAGTGTTAGTCACCAGAATGGAGTAAAACACTATGCAAGTATAAAATACATTGCTTTAGTGAAAATACCAGCATAGTTTTTAAATAATGAAAAAATAACTAGCAATAAATTTTAGGAAAAAAATAGCGACAAAAGATTATTTTAATTACAATTACTAATTATTCCAAGAAAATAATATTTCGATATTAAATGGTCCATTAGGTGTTGATATGCCGCGTAACAGACAGACAAACCAACAACCAGCTACTTCTCTCTTTCGTTTCTACCTTCTATATGCTTTTTGACTATTAAAATTTATGGCAATTTTTCCGTCTACAACACTCGCTCTCTCTCTCTCTCTCTCTCTCTCTCTCTCTCTCTCTCTCTTCTCATTCTGAATATATCTGTTTTTTCGTTGACCTTTATCTCTCGTTACTTACGTTCTTTTAATCCACAGCATTCTCCGCATCTTTCTGTACAACTCTATTTCTGTTGCTACAAGGGAACTCTTTATCTCACCATTCACTTTTAGACAAGAGGATTTATACCATATGGCAAATAAAGACTCTTGTATTTGTTTCTAACAAAGTGTTCCTGTTTATTTGTATTTTACATAGGTTTTACGATGTATAAACGAATAATGTAAATGCGTCTGAGGGTTTCCCTGTCATATTTCCAATATTCTGCTAAAATATTTCCCAGATATTTCAACATATTATAGTTTGATTATTAGATTTCTGATTGTTAATTCGCATCTTCAAATTTGTATGAAAGTAAACAGTAAATGTATTTAGCTGTTTCTACGAAAACGTAAAGATATTTGCTTTAAATCATAAATATACTTGTAAAAGTGTCATGTGTCCATAAAAGTATTAAAGTTGGCATTTAGAAACAGCTTCTCTAAAATTGGTGCTGTTTTTATTTTTACAAGTCTTCTTTTATATGTCGTATTCTTTCAAAAGTACGTTGAGGCAAAATGAATATCGGTGCAGAAGGTGATGTCGGAGAGTCGTGTTCAAACTCGAGTTGAATTCGTTTCCTTCACTTATGCATAAATACCAATAAAACATCTCCCTCTTCCAGCAATGGGCTGAATAACAACGCAGACTGGATTATATAGCTGTGTTTAGCAACCAGCCTAGCGTAGAAGTTAATGGCAACCTCTAGGTAAAAGATGCAAAGTCCGTTATGTCTGTCGAAAGAGACACGATCGTCTAAGCGAGTAACACGTATGATAATTAACTGTCAGACTGATCATTTTAAAACATAGTTGATGATTTTTCTCCACACATTTTTTGTTACTCCAAATAAATAATGACACAGGACATCTTTGTTCTCTTTTTTTCTTCATCAAAATCGTTCAGTAAGTTATTGGCTGTGTTAACTCTATGCTTCTATTGCCTATCCCAGTCATTTAAAAATTATCCAAGTATTATGTCCAACTAATTTCAACTGTCTCTTCAGATAGTCAATATCGGTTTCATCTTTGTCTCTATCATTCCCCCTTACTGGCGCGTCTCATATTCATCTATAAAAAGAGTGTTCACAATTCTCTAACAGATCAGATATTTGATATTACAGAGTATTTCAAAAATATTTCTTTTCATAATGCTTTCTCCTACCTGAGTAAGTGCACTTGCATTCGTTGTACAAAGGAAAAAGTAAAATAGAAAAAAATTATGTTACTTGTGATGGTATACCTACATGTAAATTTCAAAAGGCTCCAGAGAGAAAGACCCGATTGAAATAATAACGATCAATATCTGTTAGCTTAAATCAATATATATTTTATTAATTTTTGGTTAAATCCTGATTGTTTATAAAAGTCATTCCTTGATCTTTGTAGTTATGCAACAATGAAATTGCCATTTATCGGTTGATGTTCAACAATAAGACATGATCACAATCATGGGTTTACATAATATTTACTTACTTATTAACTTGAGAAATAAAACGCTTTAGCAAAGTCATTTGGAAAAAAGTGTAAGAATCCATGTCTTCACAAAGACGTAATTAAAATGAAATTCAGTTAAAGATAGCCTTGATTTGACCTCGATTCCCAAACATAATTCTAATTATACTTCAGTTAACTTGGTGACCATTACCTTACTAAAAGTTTACATTAAAAATAAGATAACCATTTATATAACGGGAGAAATTTTATTAGAGTGCACTATATCCAATGCAAAGAGTTGTTAGGCAATTATCTATTTAGCTATCTAGCTAGGTAGCTAGTTAGCTATCTAGCAATCAACACACATATATGTGTACACATATATGCACACTCAGCAACATACAGACGCACGCACACACACATATATATTAGGAATTTGGAGGCCATCTACATTAAATCAAAGCAACCCACACTTAAATAAATTGATATTTCAGTCTAGTCAAAATACATTACATTGCATTTAGACATGCGTCTGTTATCATTTCGGTCTGTCAAGCGGTGTGACATCATAGAACTACGTGACAAATTTACGACCTGCATCAGCAAATCGGTGACTGTTATCTTTGTATAGTTTAATGTCATTCATGTCTTTATGTTAACGTCCCTGCAACCTCTCTGAAAATGGCTCATGCGAGCCAAAAGCTTAGATCCAACATAATAGAAAATATCCAAATGTTGGACAATTTTTGTCATTATTTTCACCTGAAATTAAAGTCAAAATACGATGATTAGAATGGCTCATGTTGCACATAATAGACATTCATAGTCTGTTATATTTAGCAATATATGTTTCGTAAATTATCTATTGCCTCGATACAATATATATATATATATATATATATATATATATATATATATACACTTGTGTATGATTTTATTTATTTGCCTGCTATTATATACACACGGCAATACAAGCTCAGTTTTGAAATGGATTCCTCAAACCGATAATTCTCATTATACTTCATGCAAGTCATTCACCTTTACCTAATATAAAAATACAAGTACATCTATCTATCTATCTATCTATCTATCTATCTATCTATCTATCTATCTATCTACACACTACAGACACATATACACGGATGTACACACACACACACACACATATATATATATATATATATTTATGTGTGTGTGTGTGTGTGTGTTTGTGCGTGTGTGTGTGCACATATATATTTATATGCGCTTGGGTAGGTTTTTCTTCATGTACGTGTTATTATCATATCGTATTTATTGTGTGTGAATGTTTTCAGAATTTTCTGAAACATTGCGTCTTCGTTTCTGCAAACGTCCGTTTTCTTAAGTCTAAAGCCTCATGACACATAATGCTAAATTCTCCTGTGTTCTCCTGTCAAAGAAATAACAAACTTTGTCTCAAAGAACCGGGATTTGTCACGGTGGTACAACGTAACATCTCTTTCGTTATCCAAGACCGCGACAAGATTAAACCCATTGCATATCTGATCTGGGAGATGGCCAACCTTTCAACTGATACCATTCTGAACTTTATCCAAAAAAGAAAATAAAGTCACTATTTGTGACATTCGTCTATTTCGACCAAAACCAGACAGAATGAATCAAGTTTGGACAACAGTCAACCTTTATTTAATGATAGTGTCCTTATTTTCATTCAGTTTCATTGTCTCTACTCTATGTTTTGCAGTGACATCGTGTAATAACTTTTAGAAAAGAATAAAAACAAACGGTTATTTTCCATACGCGGTTCAGTGATTGTTAAACTGATTATGACAAAAAGATATATCAGTAACACCTTGAACTTTATTTTAATTAAATGAGGTTGCATAGAGCTTTTTGCGCAATTAATTTATATAATGTGGCAAATCACAGCTCTCGAAAACTCTTTTTCATTTGTAGCTATAAGCAAACATTGTTCCTTTTCACTCCCTTGACATCCATTTTCCGTCATCGATTAAAACGCTTGCGTTAGGTTTGATGCTCGTTGTTACTTTTCCATTCTCTTGCTTTCAATATGAGTGTCAAATCCTCAACACCTGCTTCATCATTATCTATCCGGGAAAACTCAACTGTCACTTTCTGATTCTAATGGTGCCCTTTGTATTTCTTTTTATTTTCCTAAAAGCTTCTTTGTTGCCCATATCCTATAACATGAGTATTCCTAGCATTGTTTGATATAACTATATTTCTTTTTGCCTCAACTTACTGGAAGTAAGAGATGTACAAGAAAACAGCGTATATAATAATAATAATAATAATAATAATAATAATAATAATAATAATAATAATAATAATAATAATATTCGATAATGTGCCACACTCCTAGATTTTAAAGACTTTAAATATATACAAGATATCACCCGTCGCCATCAATTTAACAAACAGTGCATATCGATATGAAAAACAACCCATTACCTCAATCATATAAATGGAACGTATAAGTCTGGTGAATAAAAATTTAAAAAATGTATATTTCAAGGTGATTCCTTGTCTCCCTGTTCTGCATATCATTAATAGCACTAACCAGTCAACTTAATAAGACAGAATGTGGTTATAAAACAGGCCAAAAGAAAATAAGCCATCTATTTTACATAGATGACTTAAAGTTGTATGCTAAGAATGATAATGAGCTGGTAGGTCTTCTGCAAACTGTAAGATGCTTCAGCGAAGACATTGGAATAAAATTCAATTTGAATAAATGTGCTAAAGCTACGTGGATCACTACGAGAATCATCCTCAATTAGCTTATACCCTGCTGTAAGAAAAACAGAATTAAAACCAGAAGAAGCTTATGAATACCTAGGTGTAAATGAGGGTGAAAACATTCACCATAAAAAAATAAAAGAAATAGTGCTTAAATAGTACTATAAAAGGCTACGAAGGATATCAAAACTGAATTGAATTCTCAGAAAAGAATTATGGTCAATTATTTGCAATTGTCCAATATAGTTTCAACAGCTTAAACTGGATTTTAAACGACATCACGCGAATGGATTCCAAAACAAAAAAAGATTATTTCTAAGCATAAGATGCATCGTCCAAAGGCTGATGTAGACCGTATATATATACCCCGTAAAGAAGTTGGAAGAGGTCGTGTTCAGCTAGAATTGTCATACAAGACAACAACTATTGGCGTACTAACATACATAGAAACAACAAAGGACTGGATGGTACAATTAGTAGGGCAACATGAAGAAAGAAAGAAAGACAGAAAGAAAGAAAGAAAAAAAGATATTCAATAATACAGGAAATACAAACAAGATTTACAGTTAGTAGATTCTGTAAAAAGCAAAACAGAAGACAAGAACCAACTATTGCGGCAAAAATATGAAAATGAAAACCAAAGGTAATGCTCTTGAACGGATGAAACAACGCTGGCAAGACAGACCTCTGCATGGCCAATATCCAGAAGATGCCAATAAATTCAATGTTGATAACGTTAATACATCGTTGGTTACGTGCATCTGGATTAAAGTCTGTGACTGAAGGCTTTATTCTTGAAGCGCAAGACCAAAGTCTCTTCACTAGAAACTTTCAGGAAAATATTATACATAATAATATGGATCCAAAATGCATATGTTGTGGTAAACACCAAGAAACAATAAACCATCAGATCTCATGCTATTCTGTACTTGTACCAAAAGAATTTAAAAATCGCTACGATAGAGTGTGGCAATATGTCAACAAACACTGGTTATGAACATCACCCAGCACCGGTTACAGAAATAGAAGATGTCACCATTCTATGGGATTACACCATCTACACAGAAAGAAAAATTGAAGCAAATAGACCGGATATTATTGTTAAAAACCAGAAAGAAAAAACTTGTTTATTAATGGATATAGCTTGTCCAGCAGATTGTAACATAGCAACCAAGGAATTAGAAAAACTGTCAAAATATAAAGACGTAGAAATTGAAATCAAAAAAATGTGGAAAATGAAAACAAGAGTTGCGCCAGTGATAGTAATTTCACTTGGAATGATAACAAATGGAACAAAACAACACATTGAAAGAATCCCTGGAAACCCCAGGTTAAGAGATATACAAAAAATATCTTGTTAAGTACAGCCCACACACTAACGAGAACTTTGTCTATATAATACTATTGATGATAGGAGAGATAGAAAAAACATGAAATCGAGCCATAACGACACACCACGACCTGTCTTTGGTCTTCCCGCAGACTTGTTAGGTAGTGTAATCATAGCAGAAATCGAAATATGATGTAAAATGACAACATAATAATAATAATAATAATAATAATAATAATAATAATAATAATAATGTGCAAACATTATGGAAAATCTGTAAACAAACACTGGTATGAACATCACCCAGCACCGGTTACAGAAATAGAAGATGTAACCATTCTATGGGATTACTCCATCTATACAGACAGAAAAATTGAAGCAAACAGGCCAGACATTATTGTTAAAAACCAGAAGGAGAAAATTTGTTTATTAATTGATATGGCTTGTCCAGCGGATTGTAACAAAGCAATCAAGGAATTTGAAAAACTGTCAAAATATAAATTGAAAATAGAAATAGAAAAAATGTGGAAATTGAAAACAAGAGTTGTGCCAGTGATAGTAGGTGCACTTGGAATGATAAAAAATGGAACAAAACAACACATTGAAAGAATCCCTGGAAACCCCAGCTTAAGAGATATACAGAAAATTGTCTTATTAAGTACAGCCCACACACTAAGGAAACCTTTATCTATGTAATGCTAGGGATGATAGGGAAGATAGAAAAACATGAAATGGAGTCATAACAACACGCCACAACCTGCCTTAGGTCTCCCCGCAGACTTGGTTGGTAGTGAGACCAAAGCAGAAATCGAAATATGATAAAAAATGACATAATAATAATAAAGATAAAACAACGCTTTCAAAACATCCTTTGCATAGCTATTTTCCAGAACATGCTAATAAGCTCAATGTTGATGTAGTTAATACGCATCAGGGGTTACGGGCATCTAGATTAATGTTTTAAAGTGAAGGCTTTATTCTTGCAGCGCAAAATCAGATTTTTTCACAAGGATATTCAGGTAAATATCATACATAATCATGTTCATCCAAAATGCATGTAGTGCTATAAATACCAAGAACCAACAGATCATCTAATATCAGGATGTTCTGTACTTGGCTTAAAAAATATAAAATCGTCACGATAGTGTTAGGTAATATTTAAACTGAATAATGTGCTAACACTTTAAAGAATACTTAAACACTCACTGGTAGGAACATCACCCAGCGTGCAGAAATAGAATATGTCACCTTTCGACGGGAATATACCATCTATACAGACATGGAAATTGAAGCAAATTGGCCGGACATTATTGTCAAAAACCAATAAAAAAAATTGACAACGAATTGATATATATTGTCCAACGGATTGTAAAATAGCACCCAACGAATGCGAAAAACTGTGAAAATATAAAATCCTTGAAACTGGAAAAGAAAAATGTGGAAATTGAAAACAAGTAAAATACAAGTGCTGTGTTTGAAATGATAAAAAAAGGAACAGCAAACACACTGAAAGCATCCCTGTTTTGTTAAGTACAGCTCACACACTAACGAACACTTTGCCTATGTAGGCATAACAACAAACCACGACCTTAGTTTGGGCTCAGAAGGACGAAGTATATGCACATGAATGCTTAGTTGGAAATGGTGTTGTTATTGTTAAAATTATTCGTTTCTATACAGAAAACATTCTCTACTCTTTGGCCAGTTCATAATGCTACTGGTCAAATTTTTGAAAAAAGATACATTTATTAAAAGGGTTTTTCAGGAAACCTGATTCAGTAACTCAGTGTTTTTTTCTTTGTTTTTTTTTTTTGGTTTTTGTTTTTTCACGTAACCTAATCTCCATTAAGTGTTTGCATTTGTTTTAGTACTGATAGGACTTTTCTTCGAAGCATTCTGTTTACAGTAGTATCAGTTATCTAAGTTCCATAGGTGATACACGCTTTGGATGATCATGTCTCTAAAGATATATGACTGACTAGGCAGAAGGTTTCCATTGCTTTCTGCGGTAGACTGGTTGCCAGCCAAGGCTATAGATCCTATTGATTAACCCATAACTAGATAGAAGAGATGGATTAATACTTTTTCCCAAGAGTATTTGTACGTAAGTGAATGCAGGCAATTAAACTAGAATTCGGACTCTGCTCCTCGATTTGTCGTTCCGAGTCGATATTCACTACACCACAATGCACATCCACTGTAGTGCACTGTAATGTATAAAGTTAAAATTTCAACAATAACTATTTTATTTGCTGCCAACTTCGATCCCTCTTAATGGAACACTCATTAGTTACAATTGTGTTTTCATGTGATATGCATTTTGTTGTTGAAACATTTTGAAGTAGTTAAGTGATGAATATTGTTTATTTACTAAAAAAACTTGATCGTGCTATTGCAGTGCAATATCATATGAAAGATAATTTTTGTTAAGGCTTATGAATTCATTCCTCTGAATATATTTTAACGACTGATCAGACTTAGCTATTGCATTCAGGTTAAAGTTTAGACATGTCTGAATAAATTAGACTCTATGCACGACATTTATATGAAAATAAAAATATGACGATGCTAATTAAGAAGATTACCTGAGTTTTCTGTTCAATACTTTGGTTTTGTGGTCACACAACAACATAACATTGTAATTTGTCTTTCGGCATTGGACCATCATCTTAAGGGATCTGTTTTAAATATAGTCTTGCGTAATAGTTAAGTAGCAATCTGTCACTTTTTATATTATGTGAGTAAAACCTTAACATAGAATACAGGTTGATATTATATAGAGTATGAAAGTAGCGGGTAACTTTAGACAATAAATGTAAAGAGAACAGAGAGGACAAAGCTGACAATCAGTTCTGAAAAGACAAAACATATGATCATTAGTTAGAGAACCAAGAGTGACGTTTGCACATTATTATTATTATTATTATTATTATTATTATTATTATTATTATTATTGTGGTTGCAAATTATTATTATTATTATTATTATTATTATTATTTTTATTATTATTATTATGTCATTTTCATAATAATTGAATTCTTGTCATGGTTACATTATCTACCAATCTGCTGCAAGTCATAAGGCAGGTCGTGGTGTGTTGTTATGATTACATGGGCAAAGTGTTTGTTAGTGTGTGAATTATACTTAACAAAACAGTTTTTTTCTATATCTCTTAAGCTATGGTTTTCAGGGATTCTTTCAGTGTGTTGTTTTCTTCCTTATTTATCATTTCAAGCACATCCAGTATCACTGGTACATATATATATATATATATATATATATATATATATATATATATATATTGTGTATTTATGCAACAATACCTCTTTTATAACAAATTATTATAATTAAGGTTTTATAAATAACACATGAACAAAGAAATAAAAAAGCTAATTATGTCAACTAATCTGTTAATTTTCCTGAAATCTACACACACACGCACACACACACATATATATATATATATATATATATATATATATATATATGAATTTTTATTTTTTTAACATTATTATCTTTATGTTCAACAATAAAAATTCATCAAATATAACGGGTAATGCCAGTTTCCTAAATTACTGTATAATTCCGGTATATATATATATATATAATGTAGTACACTTGGTATATAATCCGGGTAAATTACAAATGAGACGAACTCGAGAGAACTCAATGTTAAATTCATTTATTTAACAGAGTAATATTTAATAACGGATTGATGATTTTAGGATTATTAGTTTGGATGATACATATTTCACCGCTTTGGTGTTCTCATATATATATATATATATATATATATATATATATATATGAGAACACCAAAGCGGTGAAATATGTATCATCCATTTCACCGCTTTGGTGTTCTCATATATATATATATATATATATATATATATATATATGAGAACACCAAAGCGGTGAAATATGTATCATCCAAACTAATAATCCTAATAATCATCAATCCGTTATTAAATATTACTCTGTTAAATAAATGAATTTAACATTGAGTTCTCTCGAGTTCGTCTCATTTGTAATTTACCCGGATTATATACCAAGTGTACTACATTATATATATATATATATATACCGGAATTATACAGTAATTTAGGAAACTGGCATTACCCGTTATATTTGATGAATTTTTATTGTTGAACATAAAGATAATAATGTTAAAAAAATAAAAATTAATATATATATATATATATATATATATGTATGTGTGTGTGCGTGTGTGTGTAGATTTCAGGAAAATTAACAGATTAGTTGACATAATAAGCTTTTTTATTTCTTTGTTCATGTGTTATTTATAAAACCTTAATTATAATAATTTGTTATAAAAGAGGTATTGTTGCATAAATACACAATATATATATATATATATATATATATATATATATATATATACGAGGAAATTATGTAATATTAAGTTATATATAAATAACAGTTTTTGAAAGGATGCATGTATAACGAACAGAATGATTAATGAATCTTTGTTCTTGTATATAAATAATTGTAACAAAATAGCCTCTTTATATTCGCCTTGATAAAGTCTATCAAAGGACGAAATGCGCTGTCTAAAAGAAATTTTCTTTTTGATTTTATTCATTATTTCTACTTATATAGTACTATATATTAGAAGTACTGCGACTTTGTATGAATTAACAATGAAGCTCTAAGATTCCTCGTGACTTATTCAGCTGTTGCACAAAGAGCCCTGAGAATTAGTGTAGATATAATTTCAGGTCTTTTTTCTTATGTATATTTCCTGACAGATTTGTTTTGCAGGTGCGGGAGAAATAACAATATTACAAGAAAAATGTTATATTAATAACTGTCGAAAAGATATCATAACTGTAAGATATTTTATTAGATTTATTCTTAATAAAATAATAGAAAGGTAACATTCCGTTGTTTAAAAAAAGAAACTCACTTGTTATTATATTAACAATTGTAATTGTAATTGTAATCCTTAACATGTTACTTACTCCAATAATTATGTGTAACTTTTCTAATGTTTTGAATATTTGAATCAGTAGTGTTGAAAAAGAATAGATGCACAAATTAACAGATCAATTGATTTACAAGCTATTATAACATTTATTGAAGTAAATCACAGAAGAAATGTTTAAAACAATCGTTTGTTTTCCTAGAAGAAGATTCTATGCTTAAGACAACGTTAAGAAATGTTTTTGAGGGTGTTTTGTATGTTCCACTATTCTGGATTTTTAAATGTCAACAAAAATATTTAAGTACCTAGGAAGTGTTCTGAGAGTAGATGGAAAATGCAGCACGGAGATCCGAAAGCGAAATTGCATGGCGAAGGATGTGTTCCAGAAACTGAGTCGGCGTGGTAGTTAGCAAGCTCGTCTGGCTAATATCTTTATAACTGAGTAGTAAGTTCGTACCATCGGCCGTGGGTCACGTATTAGCCACGGTGAGAAAATGACCTTCAACCAGGTTTTTTGGTTGGGCGCAGGACTAACAACCCTGCTCCTTAAAAAAATAGTTTGTTACGGAAACAGCAAAAACGCTGCACTACACACCAGTGGGTGTAACGGAAAAGTCATTATTTGTGTTTTATTGGGAAGCATCTACATCCCATTTGTTAAAATTACATAACACATAGTACGAAATCGAAATACTCGGAAGATATATATATATATATATATATATATATATATATAAGGCGTTTTTTGGTTTTGCAACTCAGAACTGCTACTTACAATAGCTTTATTAAAGACTTCTACAATTTTTATATTTATTATTGCACTACAGTATCCCTCTTCATGCGAGATTATTGCTCAATTATCTCAAAAAGAGAACTTCCATTATGTTAGGTGAGGAAATAGTTTCTTATGCCATTTACTATGACGACTGCTCTTTGAAACTAAATTTTGTTTCTGATTGGTAGTTTTTAATGAGTCATCGCCAACATTTATTAACTGGGTCAGTTTTGGTCGCTTAATGGATATATATTCTTGTCTAATTTAATCACAGCTGTGAAATATATCTCAGTTAGTTATTCCATCTTGTGATCCCCTCTGCAAGCTAGTTGTAAAAGATGTTTGGTTGCACTGTCTTTCATTGGAACAATGTTCCAATTTTTGAGCGATTCAGCCACATATGTTACATGAATGGATTACCACTGAGATGAGAAAGTTACTTGAGGGATCTTCAGGCTTAACATATCTTCAAATGATGCAGGATTCAAGAGTCGTTCCTTTGGGTTGATTACTAGTTCTTTTGATCAGCATAGATTTGTGCAATATATAAGTTTGGCTGAATCCGTGAATCAGATTTTCGAAATGTTCTTAGATCTAAAATATAAAGAAAATATTCTGAATCTAAAAAGTATATTTCTTTGCAGATTTTAGTAATTTGATTCAGTGAACGATGAAAACGTTCTATCATGCCGTTAGCTTCATGATCCTAAGCGGCTGTTCAAATTATTGTTGTACCACGCAGGTTATTTAGAGAAGAAACATGGATTCAGATTGTAGTCTTCTAATCATCGTTTGGTCATGGGAATAGCAAATGCGCTTACCCAACCAACTATAAAATTGTGTGCAACTAATTTCGTACAAATAACAGTAGGAGAAATTATTTACATCGGGTAAATATATTAATGCAGGTAAAGAAACAGTAATTTTAATGACAGGGAGGGTATGGCCCGGTGATGTTGGTGACATAATCAAATCAAATATCAAGAAACTGAAATAAATGTAAGGTCTGTTTTAGTATGAAAAGCTACAGCACTTTTACTCCATTGTAAAAAATTGAAATCACAGTGTTCGAAAGAGTTAAAACCCCGAAGAGACAGATTCTTCAGACATAGATTTTGTTTTATAATTATGGTGATATTAGCTTTATTAATTTCTTCTACAGTTTCTATTCGTATGCCAAGTCCCCTCAAGACGTAGACGATCGTGAATTCGACTTTGCTCTGTCTGTTGTAGCTCTCAATATTTTTCTCTTGGAATAACTTCTATGCACCGTTCGAAAGAGTTAAAACCCCGAAGAGACAGATTCCTCAGACATAGATTTTGCTTTATAATTATGGTGATATTAGCTTTATTAATTTCTTCTACAGTTTCTATTCGTATGCCAAGTCCCCTCAAGACGTAGACGATCGTGAATTCGACTTTGCTCTGTCTGTTGTAGCTCTCAATATTTTTCTCTTGGAATAACTTCTATGCACCGTTCTGCCATCTATTTGCTCAGGCATAACAATTATATCTCGCACTGCATTTATCTGACTCTCTTTTCCTTTAACCGACCTGTGAGCATTACTTTCTCCAGGCCCTCCTAACTAAATAGGTGTCACACGAAATATTTCTCTCTTCCTGATATCTAGTATGAGTTTTCTTCTCGTTTGCATCATTAGGAACACCTCATCGCTGCACACGTGCTCCTCAGTATTCTGCTTCGCAGCGGCAGCGTCGTAGTCGGAGTCGTTGTCAGCTCATTCGGCGTCGGCACCATGTTTATTAAGGCAACGATACTATTTATAAACACGGTTTTAATGATGTAATTCATAACTTTCGATAATTCTATATTTTATTAGTGAAAATTTAACGAGCACATCAGAAAGAAAGAAGTTTTGGATAATTTAGCTCTCATATAACCTAATGAATCAAATAATTTAAAATTTAAGCATCAATTTACATTAAAAAAGTTGGCAGTTACAGGAGTGATCGAAGCTACAAATATATGGATGTCGTGACGAGACATCCTTACTGAAGTCACGAAAGAACACCGTAGAACAGACAGGAAGATTATCAGTGCTGTATCTTTTCAGAGCCATCCGTTTCATCTTATCAAATGAATGGGAGTCAGCTTCATATATTTCATATATGAAAATAGAAGGTATCAAGGAATCGATATCTGCAACGAGATATTCTGCAGCGAATAAGTAATTACCATTAATTTGCATGAAAAATAAAAATAAAATGTCTGTTTTTGATATTATGTTGCATGAAATGTTAGATTTTACCTTGAATTTTATTGTATGTACAAAATCGATGGAAGGAATATTCAATATTTTTCTAAAATTTTATAGTAACTTACTAAAGCTACACTGAAATATTTTTTTCTTTTAAATAAGATCGTTTTAAATTGTTTATAGAAAGAACATATAAAAATCCTACAGAAATTCAAGATACTGAATATTGCAAAGGATCTTTGATGTAATATTTACCGTCCAGAAGGCCAGAGTAATTTATCTTGAAATATAGACAATTAGTCAAAAATATACTTAAGGTTCGTATATGGAATTAAATTCAAACTGATATACTTATGCCGGCTCATATACTCATAAATGTTCAATCGTTCCTAAACATAAGCGTTATCGCCACAGTAAGAAATGCATATTTCTAAACTAAAATACTTTCATATGATTGGCAATATTCTAGTTCATTGTGAACAAATGAGCGGAAACAGGACACAAAAGCAGCAGTAATTTTTATGTCTTGAGGATACGTGAGAAAAGTTGGTTTTTGTCTGTACACGCACATCACGATTAGATGTGTGAGTAGAAAAATCTAAATGTAAACATATTTATAAATGGAAATTTGTCTCTGTGTGTGTTTGTGTGTGTGTCTCTATATGTGTGTCCGTTATCTATAGACTCTGAAACAGTTGAACCGATTTTCTTGAAAGTTTACACAGTTGTACTATAAGCGTCTGCGAGTGTTCTTAGCTAGATTTTGTGACGAGGTACCCCTGATAAATATCAAAAATCGAAAATCGATAAAATCGGGTTACAGAAGAAGTTGTCCGATTTTAATCAAAATTCAGTTTACGACGAAAAAACCTATTTGATATCGATACTAGGAAATACTAGGAAATCAAAATTTGACTTACACCCATTCATTTTTCTTTCAGTCTACGGTTTCGCTCTAACTGTAAACAACTATTGCGTTTTAGTTATTCGTGCCGACGTCCAAAGAGTTTGAGCTCCAGTATCATGGACTATTTTTAAAGCTTTCATTACACCCGAGCAACGCCGAGCTATACTGCTAGTCAAAAAATAAAATGGTGTCGCGTCTAATACAAAACTTTTCATCCGTTGTAATTGTGAATGACATTAGATCCATAAGTGACATAGAACAGAACTGGGAATAAAAGATTACACTACTATTCTGCCTTATTTTTGTTTCTATTTCTATGAGGCTTAATATCTGTCTCTGCATTGGTATCTGCATCAACTAACTCTAGTCACATATTTTTTTAAGAGAAACATTCTAAATGAATTTAGAAATGTTTCAGTGATAAACAGAGTGTATTTTTTAAGATAAAGGTAACATATTTATGAATATTATTGAAAATTCATAAAATTCATTAGATTGTTTGTTACTTTTTGTACATATTTTATTTAACCAAACAGTTCAGAATTGTAAACTTTAAGCCTTATTCTTCTTAAGCTACATAAATCTTTCTTATACAATGCTGTAAAGTTGTGCGAGCATTGATATTTCCTTTTATGTTTTAATGGCTAGAACAACATCAAAGCTGAAATAGACACCCGGTAAGGAATATAATTACATCATATGATGAAAGTACAATTCGAACTGAATGTGGATATATAGTTATAATTCTTCTGACACAAAATAGAAATCAAATATAATTTTAGTGCGAACTAGCAGTATAGTCCGGCGTTGCTCGGGTGTGATGAAAGCTTTAAAACTAATCCATGGTCCTGGAGCTCAGATTCAGCCTAAAGAGTATTTGTGTGAAATTTGGTGAGAAGCGGATAAAAATTGTGGATTTATATAAAGGACATACAGACAGATAAACAGGCACACACAAACATCTTGCCTTTTATATATATATATATATATATATATATATATATATATATATTATCGATTTTCTGCACTATTGTAAGAACTGCAACCTTGAAACTTTTGAATTTAGTTTCTTATGCCTTTGTCAATGAGTGCATCAAATTTGATTAAAACCAAACCACTCCTTCTATAATCCGATTTACTCGATTATCGATTTTCGATTTTTATCGGGGGTACCTTGACGCAAAACCTAGCTAAGAACATTCGCAGCCGCTTATAGTACAACTGTGTAAATTTTCAAGAAAATCGGCTCAGCCGTTTCGGAGTCTATAGGTAACGGACACACACACACACACATACACAGACACACACACTCAGACAAAGTTCCATTTATAAATATGTTTAGATAAGTAAAAAACATAGACTTTGTTACGTAATTTATATGTGGATGTTTATCAGCATATCAAATTTCTTATATATATGTAAAGTTGCGATATATTCTGACACAATGTTCGACCAGTTCCACCAATCCATGTTATCTTTGTCGTTGTCGTCTGCTAATTATATTTACATTACTAACGTTAAAAATGGAGTTAATAAATTCTGAAACTTACTTAAATTATATTAAAATTATATTAAAAACGGCGACTAATATTGTCATTGTGGTGTCAACATCGCAACGACTCGAAACACACGGCACTTATTGTTACAAAATACTGAGAGAGCAACATTAAGACATCGTCATATCAAGCACAATATCGTGTGCTAAACCTCAATGAAAACATATGGGCATATTTGAAGAAAAAAGCAAGAGACTTCAAATTTGAAGAAATATAAGCTATTGCCAAGGAAGTATATAGTGGAATACTTATCAGAGTGTGTAGTGCGTTGGCAAGAAACTATCAAAATGTCTTAAAGGCAATAATCATGAATAACAAAAGTGTTTATATTTTGAGATGAGGTATTGCAATTGCTTACAATATTTACATTGATCGCACTGTTGTTCTCATTTTTGTTGCCATATATATGACGCTTCGACCATTGTACGCTGTTTCGAATCTCGAAATGAAGTCATTATTACGTCCAACAGTTTAAGCTGTTCTAGTTTTATATGCAATGCATCATTTAGATATCTCAGTTTCAAGTTACATATGTTAGAGAAAAACGAACATTACTCATAGATGAATACCCGATAAAATCTCATTCTGGCTACACATATTGATTCAAGTAATTTTCGAAACAATCGATTGTAAATTGAGTCTAGGCAAGATTTAAAATGGAATCGAGCGTGCAGTTTCAGAATGTTATCTATAATGGCTTTTTAACCCTTATAAAGGTTAGTTAAAGAAGTGACATTTTCATTCATACCCAAGCACATTCAACCTCTTTCTGAGGTCGGCTTCATGGGTGGGAGTTATGGTAACAAATGTAACCAGAAAACTGTGTTGCTAAAAATTACTGTACATTTATTTCTTCTTCAAATATAACGGTTGACAATTGCTAGCGTTCATTAGAACGTGAAAATCATCCAAAATGGATTTCTTTATCTATTGTAATGTCATGGTCATGCACATGTTAAACCGCGAAAATAGTGTTCTTTTTACAAACATTTTAGAACATTATGACAGTATTCATAGTTGATTTTATTACTTGACTGCGTAAGTGTTTTAATGAATATTGCATCGAGAACCTGTAGTATATATAATATATATATATATATTAGAACGTTTTTGCCACAAACGTCATTGTGTTGACATTTTCAGAGTATTGTTGTTATTATCTCTAACATATTTCGTCAAGATTTATAAACTCTACTTTTCGTGGTTCTGAGTATTACGCTAAACTGCATGGGGCAGCAAGATCTCTGATTGGGGGTTGTGAAGAGCATGGAACCCCCTTTCTAATTGATACTGTTTCTTGGACCACTCTTACCCAGAGTTGTAACACCTGCTACAGTCCGAGCTATGGGTAAATAGTCCTAGCTATGGGCAATTCATAGATGATTACCCGATAAGAGCTCATTCTGGCTACACATAATAATTTACGTAATTTTCTATACAATCGATTGTAAATGTAGCTTCACAATTTGGTCTGGCCAAGATTTAAAATGGAATTGAGCGTGCAGTTTGAGAATGTTACCTATAATGGCTTATTAACCTTTATAAATATTAGTTAACGCCGTAACAATTTTTTCAATTATATATATATATATATATATATATATATATATATATTTGTGATAAAGCTATACTGATACATTTCTTAATACTTAACATATAGTAGAGTGAAGAAGATGTTGATTCATACGTCTCCCAGTGGTATTTGCACATAGAGGAATATAATGAACTTGACTAGCATTCGAAACCGACTCTCCGATTACTCATACCGAGACGCTATCAATTGCACCACTGAAAATTTAGAGTATTAGCTTAAAAATGCTGTATTATTTTTTAAAATGATAAGTATGTTTTATTTTCTTAATTATAAATTAAATATAAGTATTATTCCGACCAGAAAAGGAACATAAATCACCAAAGAACACCTTAATGCAAATACATCCTGATTTAAAATATGAATATGAATTATTTTATAGAATCAAAATATGCACGTCGTATTTCCTTAAGATAAAAGGTATATGCTTCATAATTGATACTAAAGACGTTTAAATAGAATATATTGTTACACTGGGCTTCATAGTTAATATATTGCGTGAAAATATTTTAGCGATAGCTAAAATCTGTTCTTTGTTCAGAATATTAACTATATTTTTTATTATGTATGTTGCTCTCTCGTATTTATTTCAAAACACGTTAAGGCAGGAAATCAACATGCATCTATTCAATTTTCATTTACCATAAACTTATGCGACATTGCTTTATTGTTGCGGTTTATGAGAAAATGTTCAAATACAGTGCTTTGAATTGTATAAATACATAATGTATTATGTATATTTCAATTTATTTAATAATATATATTATTATAATTTGATATGAATGCTTATTTTTATATTAGGCAAGTGTTTGTTTATATAAGATAAATAATGTAATGTAACCAAAACAAATGCTAAATTTCCTAATAAAAATCCGTAAAAACATATAAAAAGGTCCTAGCTGATGAACATCATGCACGTCATTAATAAAATCTGTCACTGCAGAAATTCAAGGATTAAAATGTTTCTATTGCGTTTGGAGTATTTCTATCGTTTACGTTGTATCTCAGGAAAACAGATAAATAGATACAAGTCTAAAGATTTTTTGTTATATATATATATATATATATAAAATTTGTATATTTAGGCAGCAAATTTTCTTTTAAACATATAAGAATAAATAATTTGCAAACACCATGTTTGGTTATTCTTAATAAAATCTGTTCAAGATGTCAGGAATAAGCTGTGACCTTTAGAGATGTCATTTTCATTCATACCCAAGTACTTTCAACTTCTTTCTGAGGTCGTCTTCATGGGTGTGAGTTATGGTAACAAATGTAACCGGAAAACTGTGTTGCTAAATTTACTGTACATTTATTTCCTCTTCAAATAAAACGGTTGACAATATATATAATAATATAAATATTAAATCCTTTTTACAAAAGCGTCATCGTGTTGAGATTCTCAGAGTATTATTGTTATTATCTCTAACATATTTCGTCAAGATTTATAAACTCTACTTTTCGTGGTCCTGTGTATTACAGCAAAATGCATGCTGCAGCAAGACCTCTGATTGGGGGTTAGGAAAAGCATGGAGCCCCCTTCTATTTGCTGCTGTTTCCTGGTTCACCCTGTTTCGGAGTGGTAGCACTTGTTATAGTCTGAGCTATTGGCAAATAGTTATCCCCCTAATTGAGGCCCAAACACTATGAAAATATCAAAATAGACTTTATAGAAAAATATACATTTTTGAAGGAAAAAAAATTCAAACAATGCATTTTTCAAGTAAAATAATTATTGCCCGCAATTTTATACTTTTAATATAAAACCATTTGAAATAAAATAAAAAAAATCATCAAAATCTGACTAAATCCATTTTCTCACTATAAACGAACATTTAAAAAAATACCCTAAAACTCCAAATTTTTTTTTAATTAAGTAACCCGCAGAGGTTGATATGCGGTTAAACAAACTTAAACTTAAAACTCAAACTCAAACTCTACTTTCAAGAAAATCCAATAAAAACTTGAAATTTTTGACCAAAATTAATAAACATGTACTGTACTAATCTATGCACCCAAGTAAAACCAATGGTACCAATTGTACTCTTTTACACTTCTGCAAATTTGGTTTTGATCTGTGAAAATTTGACTCTTATAGAGAGTGGGATTAAAAGTCACTAGCGGAAGTAACCGAATGTCATATATATATATATATATATATATATATATATATATATATATATATGTCATCCATATAAAAGCCTATCACAAATCATTGCTCTATTATAATTCATCTGTGTCGCTAGACATTTACTTGCTACTGGCCAGGATCGAAATTCTACTCATTTGGTGTCAGTCGGAGTGTGTACTCCCTAAGCCAAAGGGACATAGAAGTAGGTATGGGGATTTTTAGCGTCTTTTATATTAGCGGTGTATACACACGCGAGTCATCGAAAGAACTTAATTCATTGGTAAGGAGTAACGGGTAAATTGCAGAAGTTGTAACTGTTTTTAGAATTTTACTTTCCAGAGAGTTCCATATCATTCTACTGTTTTAAGTGATTATGTAACTGAAACAACAATTATAGACTGATTATATAATCTTCCTATATCACTTTGTTTCTATTCATTTTTAATTGGGATTTTTTCTTTCTTGAAACGTTTACTGTTGATTCCAATTCTTTGTAGTCTCGAGTGCATTTATCACCTATAATCTTATCAGTATTTCCAAATTCCAACCATATTCAATTATGAAATGACGCTTGTCTTATTTACACTACCACCATATTGTTAATTATTACTATTCAATTGCTTCACCACAGACAACTGACAGTCAGCTCCTCATCCTCGTTGCACGTATTAGTAGATGAGTTCTTCAAATAAAGTGAAAGTGTGTTGGAAAAAGTGTTGTCTAAATTACTCAAAAAGGAAAGTAACACTGACATCTCATTTTAACAGGTATATTTACCAAAATTAGAAAAATAGCCTGAAATACTACAGAGTAAATTTGTTCAATAAAACCACAATTGGTTACAAGCACAGACTCCAAAATAATACGGAATCTCCTACATCTCTTCTAGACGATCTCTTTGTTTAAGTTTATGAATGCTGTCATATTCCATGTCTTCAGCATATTGTTAGTGTTAAAAGGTGTTTTATTGTTTTCTTGCTTAAATGTGTACCACACATAATAATCAAATTAGCTGTAGTCTTTGGGGTTATTTGGCCAGATGTAAGGGGTGATGTAGTTTCAGAAATAGTCTAGCAGATATTCCTCTAAATCTTTTAATCGTTTCACACCATGCAAGGCGATAGTGCTACTGATGCGCAGGGGGCTACATAAGTGTAAAATATTAGATAGGAGGAGAGTAAAGAGAAAGACGAACCAGTTACAGGGGGTGTTAGACAAAGGAGCATGAATACCGGTATGATGACAGTTGCAAAGGTAGAGTGAAAGGAAACAATATGCAGGGCGATGTAGAAAGAAATAGAGTTAAGCAGTTACGAGATGGGTATTGACATTGCATTTAAATTGCTTGAGGTTGTAGCTGTAAGAGAGCAAGAATATGGAAGAAAGTACCACGGGCGGGAAGTGCGAGAAAAGAAGCTGTTAGAGTAGAATTGTTGGCTGGATTCGGTTGATCTAAGTGCGAATCGGTGGTGCCCAGTTGCCATCCTGGTTACACGAGTAAACTCGTCTGGCAGGGGCACTAGTGACTTAAGTTTGTCTGAGCAGAAGCCATGAAAATATCTATAGAACAGACAGAGAGAAGCCACATCCCGTCGAGCCACTCAGTTGGTACCTATCACACTACTGATTCTCCTCTGGAGCATTTCATGTGCTTGTGTGACATGGTGGAGAGTCTTTTTGCCAGATATAGTGTCTGCTCACAGTGACTCTTTTAAACTAGTGCAACACTACCTCCTCAGGGTACTTTATATAGGCCTCATTGTTGAGTCTGTGGCCATGTCAGAGAGCAAATGGAGACATTATCACCGTCACTAGTGATCACACTAACAACATTTGTAATCAGCATATGACATCCAACTATTTCTAGATCCTCACATTGACATCTAAACAATCTGAAAACTTTGTATTAAACATCCGATGAAAAGGCTAAGCAGAAAGTTTCCAAATTTCTAGCAAAATTAAATGCGTCTTGCTGCTGTTTAACTCACAGATAATACCCAACTAAACATACTACAGTGTGCAATCCAAAAAATAAAATACAACAACACACATAAATAAAATAAAATATATAAAATGGGGTCAATTTACCTATGGTTCCCTGTATATTTGAATATCATTCCATATTTTCACAGTAAGTTTTTATTACATCAGAGAATACTTTGTCTTAATGATAAGCAAAAAGCTTTCTAGAGGAAAATATTTCAAGACGCGACATTTTCAAAACATCGAATCAAAAATAAATAATTTCGTTATCTTTCTTCATTAAATAAATTTCCTTATATATTGTAGATTCATGCATCGTATTATACATATGTTTTATAACTACAAAAATTGTTCTTGTACTACTGTTATCTGCCGTCCTCGTTCACAACACTTCCGACAAATAGTTTACTCTGTCTTTACGCAATAAAGAATAACTAAATTTCTAAAGAACATTCTTTTAATCAGAAACGCAATTTCGTGCACATCGAAACTCTGCAGCTATTTCATTGCAAATGATCTGAATAACTCGATATTTATGCCGGTAACCATTCAATTAGTTCCGTCTTCATCCTAAATCCAACGAATCCGACAACCTACAACAGGTAGCTCTTGAATATGACATCCAAACAGTTGTTAAGAAATTGTTTGAAATTGTAACATAACCAAAATGCAACTGCTATGATTCAATCATTAGATAAACCAATTTTTGCCCTGCATCAGCATGTTTCATGCTAAACCCCAGAAGAAAAACACATAACGTTACTTTTTATCCTGTTTGCTACAGACTTGATTATATTAAATCAAATGCTTAAAATACCGCTAGAAAATTGGTTGTCTCTGTCGTGGAAGACTGTTTCTCACGCAAGAAATCATCTTGCTTGATTATAAACCTACCATTTATCTTTCCACTGAATATTGCTGCCATCACTGGCCTGTAACTTCTGTAATATATGTTATCCCTTGTCTTTTTTGCGAATGCTTTTATGACAACTCTTGTAAGAAATTCTTCTCTGTGGTATCTCGATCGAATGAATTAAAGATTGCATAGATTGCCAACAAAGTTGCATCGCTTTACTGTTAAAATATCTAGGCGTAACCTTCATCCCTGTTTGACTATTTTTTCTTGCTCTTCTTGCTTCTAGAACTCTTTTGATTTTTATGCTACTATGCTCTCGGCGGTTTTGAAAAAATGGAGTACAACGTCAGTTAATATCACATATTTTCTTGATTTCTGTTTTTATTGTTCTTTCTCTTAACTAAAATATTCCGATTCTATTTCACTCTTATTAATGCCTATAGTTTTAGTAGCTTTATCGCCTTGTGTAGAGCGAATCACTGATTAACTCTCAACTCACTAATTCTACCATTGTAGAACTTAGCAGTTACCACTAGCTATGCTGCGTCCACGACTCTGAATCAAGCGGGCCCCATCTATATTCCAACTGTCAGGAGGAATTTTCGCTCCGAAAGTCATTCTGCGAAACCTGCTATTCTGAGAAACAAAGTCTTTCGTGAATTAATTCTTGAATAAAACAAACTTTCTTAATAATCTTCGTTTCGGTGTAACTCCTCCTACATCCGCTTACATTCAGGAGAATTCTCTCTCTCTCTCTCTTGAGTGACTCTTGAGCCTTCTGTAGGGTTAAACTTAAAATATAAAAAATACATTTATCTTCCGGTCTTAGCAAATGCCTAAATCATGAACACAATTTTGATTCTAATGCACTGTCTGGGATGTCTCTAAACGCACATAGTGGGAGAATTACATTAAAATAATATCGATTGATAGAGATCTGCATATATATATATATATATATATATATATATATCAAATGATCAATATAAGATATACGTCAGAATTTCACATTTTTGAATCAATCCGATATTGATAAAAATTTTATTTGTTCCTAAATATACTAGTGGTTGAGATTTCTGTAACACATAAACATATAGATATATATGTATAAATAGTTGAGGTGGGCGGGTGAATGTATATTCTGGTGTTGATAACAAGGCTCGCGTAATTCGCTTTCAAATAAATATAAAGCAGTATTAGAGACAATGAGAAGACGAACAGAACAATGTGTATTGATAAATTCGACTTCCGTCTTTTATAAATTTTTTTATTCTTTTTTGATTTCCATCTCCTTTAGATATCTAAAAAGAGAAAACAAAAAATAAAACAGAAAAAAAGATACTACTTCGAATTTGCAAGGCCAAATTAATTAGACATTGCGACTTGTACACTGTCTGTTTTGTATTCATTAATTAAGTTACTGGTGCCCAGTGTTTAAATATACTTTCAACGAGCTGGAAAGAAAGGAAGGGGAAAGAAGAAAAAGAGAAACAAGAAGATAAGAGCTGTCGGTTGGACAGAGCCGACTGGCCTGTCGTCTGTTCTCTTTTGTGGTTACCTTAACGCTTCATTAGTTTCGTTCACGAGTAATTATTGCAAACAAAATACCTGATGTCTTTGTAGTAGAGCAAGCATTATGAAATAAACGGTAAGATTTACAGTTCGATTTCTGGCAAATACTTAATGATGTTCTGAAATCAATTTACAAAAAGACGTCTCAGACAAGAGTTTCAAACGAATGAGTGATCACGGATATTGTTGTGCCTGCCTTTCAGCTGTCAGTTGTGTCCTCACGTTTTATATTTTCAGTAAGTTTCAAAATATTTCTGTCAAATATTTTGGACAAATAAAGATTCCACCCCAAAACAAGCAGCAAATTGCACAAAATATTCAACAGTAAATCCAGCAGCATTGCACAAGTTTACCTGCTTTTGATAGTATTCGAGCTTAGAAGCAATTTGAACTATGTCATACTACCAAACTTCTTTTGTAGGGACTTCGAGTCAATGTCACTACCTACATTAAATTTCTGGATACTAGAGTCAAACCTTAGAAGAGGTGGTCCATCTCTACAGGACTCTTCTCTCCTAAAGAGTCCATGATTGGTTGGCCAAGAATTTTCGCAATTGTAACATGTTTCTTAACCTCTCCTGATTAGAATTCTCCTGAACAGTTATACAGAAAAAAACGTGAAGAAAGCAGTCGGATGAGAAAAACGCGAAGGAAAAGTGTGAAAGTTGCCAAGATGATATTAACTGTTTTGTTTCCTGTAATTTTAACAAGATTGTACATGCTAGAATAAAGTAAGAGGACTAATAGGGAAAGTATCTCAAACTAACACATTTTAATTTTATTAAAGCTTATTCTGCGATCAGGAAAAAAAAATCTAGAAAGAGAAAGTTAGCCGGTGTATTGGGAGTTGGGGTAAGTTCTCAATTTCAAAAGTGTTAAAGCAATAGATAAGTTATTTTTTTTACTTTGTGTGTGGAATATTTTAGATGGTAAATTGTATAATAGTCTACATGTATGTTTATATATGAATACCCGCCTGTTTAGGCGTATGATGAAAGATAACGTTAGTTAAAAAATATGTATGTAGATTAATAGACCTGACACATATCTGATCAACAAGAACTAAACTCAAAATCCAACATACTAGTAAACTGGCTCTTTGTTCTTTGTCGATTTACTCTCTCTATCTTTTAAGAAGCTTAAAAAAATTGAAATATGTTACATTAAGATATATTTCCTATTTGTGTTTTTTTCATTGTTCTACCATCTCCTCGGATGTACGTCCGTTTATTCAACTTATATATATATATATATATATATATATATATAAAAACACACACACACACACACACACACACACACACACACACACACATATATATATATATATATATATATATATTAGTCGAGTTTCGATCCTAACTGGAAGCAAGTGGATGTCTAACCACACTGATGAACTGCGATACAGCAAAACAGGCTTGTATGAGGATTATATATATATATATATATATATATATATAATCATTTCACTCCAATCAAAGTGAGAATGCTACTAGTAGGTAGACGGTTTCTAACAGTGAAGGTGAGAGAATAAATGTGTATAGAAAAAATAAAAGAAACTCTAAAAGATCAACAGAATTTAATAGCTCTTGACGTTGCATTTAAGTTTTTGAAGAATATAGTTATCAAGAACGGATATAAACGTAAATAAATTCCAAGGTGGGAAGTATGTGAAGAGACATTCTTAGCGTAAAAGTGGCGGTTGCATTTAACTATTTCATTAGTAAAATGGAGGGGACCTAGATGTCAGTCTATTAGAACTCTTCGATTGCAGAAGGAATAAAATAAAACTTATCAGATTAGGAAAAATGCAGTACAAAGAAGCAGAATAGCAGCAGTAGCAGAAGAAGATATAGAAGGAAAAATACAAAATATGAAGAAGGAAATAACAATATCAAATTAAAATGTAAATTATTTTACACTATCATATTTTGCTTTATTACTATACCTCAATCAAAAAGAAGTAGACAATGAAAAAGAAGAAGAAGAAGAAGAAGGGGGAGAAGGAGGAGGAGGTTTAAAAGCAAGCAAAACTGAAAAGTAGCAGTGGAAAATATCGATATTAAATGTGCAAATTATTTTTGCATCTTATTTTAATTTATTACTCTATCTTTCAAGAAAACACCGAAGAAAAAGAACAACAACAGTCACAAGCAGCATATACTGAAGGAGCAGCAAAAGCAGCAGCAGAAACAGCAGCATGAAAAGAAAAAAAATCAACTGCAGCAGCAGCAGAAGCAGCAGCAGTAAAAGCAGCAAAATCAGCAGTAGCAGCAGAAAAAATTATCATAATAAGAAGAATCAACAACGGCTGCAGTGGCAGCAGCAGCCGTAGCAAAAGTCGAAGAAGAAAAAAATGTTGCAATTTAGTTGTTGAACAATCTCTAACAACAATTGAATAATTTCATATCTGCCTAGAGTACAGTGGTCAGCAGTGGGAAATGAATTTTTAAAAAATCATATAACCGGTTTAAGGTGTATATGATTAATCCATTAAATATATTGCAAAATACATGTCTTAGAGCTATACAAAATAATTCCGAGAATTTGCAGGCAGACTCAAACTGGAAATTATTAAATCCTTTCCATTATTCAACAGCATTTGGTACGCAAAAACGTGGAAATCACCAGTTAAATAAAATATGAAGAGAGGAGTAGCGGTTCTCTTAACTGACAAGATTGTGTGAATAGATGGAAGGAATGAGGAGTGATATGTATAGTGAAATGAAAAGCGTTACCAAGAGTTACAACGGAAATGAAGTAGAACAGAGACACAATGTCCCAAGTCCGAAAAGTAAAGGAGCATTGAAGAAGAAAAGTGACGTGCATTAAATATGACGACCAAAATATTCAACCCCAAGGATTTGTTAGATTTATTTCATGATTTTGTTTATTAATTGCACCAACAAGGAAGGCAATAAAATAACTAATACGTAAGGGTTTACAGAGTGTGAGAGAATATGAGGAAAAAAACTATATTATGGAAACCTCAATTAAATAACTGGAGACATGAAAGGAGAAGTTAGTTGTTGTGATGCATATACATTTTTAAAGATCAAATTGAAGGCCGGGAGTGTGTTCTACGAGCGAGAATTTTGCGTGAGACAACTATTAGCATAGAACATATTCTTGCATCTACCTATTTCAATTGTAAAATTATGAGACTGGGCTATCAATAGAGAAACGAGATTAATTTCTTAAAATCTAGGTGCCACAGAGAAATTTCTATTAGAAAAAATACCATGAAAGTAGAGGGATCCCTCGATTAGGCTAATGCGTACACTAAAAATAAGCACTAATCGAATATAATATTTAAAATATAATATTTAAAATAAGCACTAATCGAATATAATATTTAAAATATAATATTTAAAATAAGCACTAATCGAATATAATATTTAAAATAATCAACTATTTCACTTTCTCACCACCGTGATGTGGGCTATCTCTGTCTTTTTTACAATTATTTTCATTGTAACTGCACAGACGATCTTTTTCTTCTGGCGCCATGTCTACACTGATTTAAGTGTGCTAATAGATTGCCATCAATATCACACCCAATCAATATTGAAATATTTAAATGTAACCCCAATTTCTACTCCAACAGTTTATTTTCTCGCACTTCCCGACTGTGGATCTCTCTTTAGTTTATTGTTTTCATGATAGCTACAATCTCAGTTAATATAAATACAACGTCAATGGTCTTATTCTATTTTCCTGAATCCTGTTTATCATTCGTCCTTTCTTCAATACAGCCTGTATCCATTTGTCTAATTCACTGTAATCCCTACCACAATCGTAGTCGTTCCGTCTTTATTATGGTGAAATCATTAAAATAATTAAATAAATAATAACTTATGAAAAATTCTGTAATTTGTTACTAGATCAAAACTTAATTTAATATTATCTTTTGATGTCAAAGTAAAACAATCGTTGGAGAAGGTGTTCTATCAATCTATTCTAACAGAGAATTTATATATAAATATTTGTAGAAATTTAAGCCTACAAAGGCCGGAAGAACTCTCAAGAAGTCAACGGCCAGCTAACTAGAGGTGGTGTCTCAACAAAGAAAAGATTACTTTTGGTACATGGAACGTCAGGACACTAAACAACTGTGGACAACTAAAGAATGTCAAGCAGGAGATGGACAGACTAAAGATCAATATCCTAGGCATATACGAAACCAGATGGCCTAATAATGGAGACCTCAGTAGTGACACACACAGGATATTTTATGCAGGAGGCAAAAAACAACGAAAATGGGGTCTGCTTAATACTAGACAAAGAAGAAAAGAAATGTTCTTGGATACTGTCAGGTTTCAGAGAGAGTCCTCTCGGTTAAACTACGGGGAAGGCCCTTCAATGTAGTTATCAGAGTAGTTTATGCGCCGACAACTCAAAGTTAGGAGGACGAAATAGAATCATTCTATTCCATGCTGGAGAGTGCCAAGGCTCAGTGCAAAAGTCTACAAATTAGGATCAGAAAAGAGAGGGAAGGAGGCACGACAGGCAACTTTGGACTAGGGGATCACAACGTACAAGGAGAAAAATGGGTCCAATGCTGTTCAGCCAATGACCACGTACTTACTAACACCTGGTTTCAAGAACACCCACGACGTCAGTAGACATGGAGAAGCCCAGGAGACGACACGTATAACCAAATAGACTACATAACTACATAACAATAAACAAGCGATTCAGGAACGCAGTGGTCCAATGCAAAACATATCCAGGTGCCGACTGCGGAAATGACCACATCCCAGTCATCTGCAAACTAAGGATAAAACTCCGGAGACTGAAGAAGCGAAGCACATCACCAAGGCTGCAATACAACACGCTTGTGAATGATCTCACCCAGCAGAATAAATACACTCACAGCGTGAGAAAGAAATATGAAGAACAAATTCGAAAATGGCACTCAAAATGAGACTCACAAAGGGAAACGATGGTGACCTCAGCGAACAACATTGCCCCAAGTGAAATCAGACGCAGAAGAAAAAACGAGTGGATGACTGAAGAAATTCTCCACATGATGAATAGGAGACAAAAAATAACGCCAAAACGTGGAGGAGAGTAAAAGAAACTTCACAGGGAGATAAGGAACAAATGCAGACAGGCTAAAGAGAAATGGCTCAACAACAAATGCGCAGAAGTAGAAAGACTGAGAAGGACTAATAAAGCAGAGATACATAAAGAGATAAGAAAACTGACAGGAAAAATCCTGCTCCTCAACAGGATGCATAAAATCCAAGGATGGAACAGTCATATTGGAGAAAGAGGAAATACTCCAGCGATTGAAAGAGTATATGAAGGATCTTTTTTTTTGCGACAGGAGAGAACAGCCAATAACCGATAATACAACCGATAATACACAAGGAGGAGGTTGAACCGGAAATACTAAAATCCGAAGTGGAAGCCGCAATGGCCAAACTGAACAGAAACATGGCAGCTGGTCCAGACGGCGTCGGGATAGAGCTGCAGAGAGCCCTGAAAGAATATGGCATAGAAAAAATTACCGACATAATAACCGAAATTTATAGTAGTGGAATAATACCAGACGACCTAAGGAAGTCGATATTTATAGCACTGCCGATGAAACCAGGTGCAAACGAGTGCGAACTACACAGAACTATCAGCTTAATAAGTCACATTACAAAACTGATTGTCAGAATCCTGATGAATAGAGCGAGATGCAGAATCAGGCCAGAGATAGGATAGGAACAGTGCGGGTTTGTGAAAGACACTAGAACAAGGAACGCCATATTTATGATTAGGAGGCTCTCCGAAAGGGCAATACAAATGAAGAAAGACTTGTACCTATGTTTTATTGATTATGCGAAGGCATTCGACAAGATGCGACACAAAGAATTGATGGAAATACTCAGAAGCCTCGACATTTTTCGGAAAAATATCAGAGTATTCAAAAATCTCTACTGGCAGCAAATGGCCTGCATACGGAGAGGTAAAGATTTCAGCAGCTTTACAAAGATAGAAAGAGACGTATGTCAAGTATGTGTCTTTTAACCGGATCTGTTCAACTCGTACAGGAACTAAGATGACACGCCAGGATTTGTTCTTGGAGGCCAAAACTTGAACAACATATGGTATGCAGCTGATACAGTGCTGATTGCAGACACGGAAAGTAAACTACAAGACCTCCTACAGAAGGTAGCGGTGGAGAGTGACAAAAAAGGACTACAAATAAACTTTAAGAAAACTGAATGCATGGTCATCAGCAAAATGTGCACCCCAAAATGCCAAATACAGGTGGGTGATACCAGAATCAAGAAAGTACAAAAATTTAAATACCTAGGAAGTGTTCTAACAGGAGATGGAAAGGGCGACACAGAGATCCGAAGACGATTTGGTATCGCAAAGGACGCGTTCCAGAAGCTGAGTAAAGTACTAACACACAAGCATATATCACTAGAAACAAAGAAAAGAATGCTGAGAACAAAACTGGAAGGAGCGAAAATGTGGTTCTGCAGAAGGATGCTGTGGATATCGTAGACTGAGCATTCAAGAAACGATGATGTGCTGGAAAGAATGGCAACAGAAAGGAAATTAATATTGAGCCTCAGGAAGAGACAACTGAAGTTCCTGGGACATGCAATAAGAAAGGAGAGCTTGGAGAACCTGATACTGACTGGACAGATAGAAGGAAAAACAGACAGAGGAAGGCAGCAGATAACATATTTGCAGGGCTTGATCAGGAGCAAAAATAATAAGTACCGCAAGGAATAAAGACACGTGGAGAACTATGATCGACTACGTCCTGAAGGGACAGGGTACATAGACGGAGAAAAAGAAGAAGAAGAACAAGTATCACTACATAAAAATCTTCGCGTTTCGGAGCTATGTGTGCCTCTCATCTGGTGATAAATTGAAATTAAATACATATGTTGAAAACGGTTTATTTTTTGTAATATGATATGGAAGTGAATGTGGGATGCGAGTTTAGTATGATTTAGCGGCAGTTTGTAGCCATAGAGATACAGCCTAGGTTTAGGGGAGGGATGTGGGTATCTTAATTTTGGACAGGTCAATTTTTAGTTTTGTCTAGGCAATTCTTATATTTGGATGTAAGGTTTTTTTAAGAAAAGGTAGACACTTTTTTATTACTACTATCTATGACTTGAAGGAATAGAGTTACTATTAATGTTGTCTGAGTTTATTTTCTTTTAGATATACGATGCTCGTTTTTTTATATTGAGGATTAAATTTGGGTACTAATTACCTTTTTGAGGGGATTATTTAATGTGATTGAGGTATTTTTGGTTAATTAAATTTTAGCGAAAAATAGTTTCGATGTTTACATAACACTGCCAATTCACCTTTAGGGTTCAATAGTTCGCCATTGTTGGGGTACTTTTGAATGTGCAGATTTTCACTTAAGCATAAAGGGAATATTTGTATATATGTATTTGGCATTTTTTATCTTACGCGTCACGGTGACTTCATAGCGGATAATATCGAATAGACTCTACCTTTCAAAATAATCACAAAATACCACGAGTAACTCCGGGTTATAGAGCTAGTACCTGGTAAATATAAGTATGAATATTAGTATTTAATTTATGTTACTACTAATAATAATAATGATAATAACGCATTTTAGTTTTGTAAAATTGTATTATATAAAACATAGATTTTTCATCATATTGTAAGTAACTATGATAAGGCATTTATATTTTCTTCCCCATTTCGAATGTATCAGGATCACAGATGATCATGAGATAATATAACCTCAGAAAAAACAAGATGCATCTGTGTACAACGATGTAAGACATTGTGACAAATTTGAACTAACATCTCCAAAGAGAAATGATAAAGACAAAGAATAACTACATTGTAAAAAATAGTCGACAAGTTTATGACAAGAATAGACATGGTTTTAGGAAGATCACGAAAAGATATTTGCCATATAAACATAAAAATGACACTGACGAGAATGAAAGCAAAGGGACATTATATTCACCACAATTTTAAATGAGAAAACAGAAATAAAATAGCAAAAATGAAGTAGAAAGCAACTTGTGTCAGTGACATGAAGACTTACTTTTCAGAAAAAAAATGTAATTACAACTAAATTTATTTGGACCTGATGATTAAGCTATATTTTGATTCTTCATATTAATACTTAAGTAACAAGATAAAAATATACAAGGTATAAATAATGTCACGTTTTGAACTTCTCTCATATTTCTAAATTTTTAGGTCTGTTAGGATCGTTTAAGGTAGCTTTAGTGAAATATTATAATTTCTTAAATTAATTTCTTACCCCTCTTCCGTTATAGAAGACAAGAGGTTTATCTCTTGCTTTCTTTTTTTAGAAATTGATTTTCACGTCTAGTAGTCTCTTGCGTCTTTCTGCGTTGTGGTGATTTGGATATCGGCTCGGAACGAGAAATCGGGGAGTCGAGTTCGAATTCCAGCTGAATTCATTGCATTCACTTACGCGCAAATACCCTTGGGAAAGGTATTAATCCGTCTATTTCTTCCAGTTATGGGTTAAATAACAGGAGAGATTGGGTTCTATAGCCTTGGTTGGCAACCAGTCTAAAGCAGAAAGCAATGGCAACCTACTGCGGGATAATTTTCTGCCCAGTCAGTCATGTCTCTTTCGAGACATGATCGCCCAAGCGTGTATCACGTATGGCACTTAATTGACTAATGTAACAAACGGATTAAAATACACATTTTTGTGTGGTACTGGCCACAATAATATATTTAAGCTAAATAGTTTATTAGTATAAGAAAATCCCCAGTCATATTCCGAAAATCTAACAGATGAACATCTAATGAAAACAAACGTAATAAACCTTGAAGAAATCTAATTAATGGTATGGATTATAAGATCCCAATATATTATATTTTTGAAATCTTGTGTTTACTATAAACAGAAAGGAAAACATAAATAAGAAATATTTTTGCATTTTCAGAAAGAGTTTGCCCTAATATCCCCGAACAATATGTTATAGTTTTTATAATAACACTAGAATGTACTAAATGATAAAATGACTATATATATATAATGCGATGGATACATTGTCGTCATCTAAATATTAATGACGATTGTTCACTATATATATATATATATATATATATAATTTTTGTTCACTGTATATGTGTGTGTGCGTGCATGCATATCTGTGTGTGTGTGTGCACGCTAGGGTGTATCTGTATATATGCATCTGTGTGTATATTATCAACATTGGACAAAGGCAAATGTATATTACAAGTGTTTTAAAAGTTAGTGTTGGTTCATTCATTTCAAATCTATTCAGGTTATGGACCTTGGGGCTTTGTGATTACAAGTTTAAACAAAAGGTCCAAAGTCTTTTCTGACGAATTTTACCATACTCATTATCAATACCCATTTAGTATGAATGGAACAAATTTACATCAGTTGAACCTCATATTATTTATAATATATACAATTAATGAATATAGATCAAATAGCACGAGGGAATGTTGCATTTGCATCTATCTCTGTCTCTGTCTGTCTGTCTCCCTCTCTCTTTCTCCGTATATATATATATATATATACCGTCTGATAAGCTTAATAGCATTATCGTTGAAAGAGGAAAGAATATCACAATATTGATACATGTTTTTATTTAATCTTATCTGAGATTTGTTAAAAAAATTGCATATAAAATTTACATATAATAAATCGACAAAACTTGTCTATATTATTTAATGAAACATGCATCAATGAAAAATGCTGCCTAAATACACACAATATATATATATATATGAAAATATGGATGAAAGCATTATACTTTGTAGATGGAATAACTGTCCAATTGTGGAAACTACGAGTAAGCATATTTTTTGGGAGCTGAAAATAAGATTGCTGTTGGATTCTTAATATCTGCTTTTATTTCACTAAAAAAATATTGGACTCTATATTCGACTGATGTATTTCTTTACAAATATATGTGTTTTTTAAATGAATGTGCATGCTAATCCTCCATTATTTCTTATTCGTATAAATTTTAGTTTCTTTACGTTTCTGATTCAACAATCCGAATTACTTTTTTTTACACAGTGAAATTTGTGAAATGTCTAAAATCGGAAATAGTTATTGTGACACGTTTCATCCGATGATGTCCATAAAGACAAATCGCGCAAGAAAGCCTTTTTCCTATTTGTCATGCATCTGTTCTTTCAATATATATATATATATATGTGTGTGTGTGTGTGTGTGTGTGTGTGTGTGTGTGTGTGTGTGTACAATATCAATCATAATGTTTAGGCACCACCCTAGTATTTGAAAACAATGATGTATTTTATACTATTCTTAGTATTGATTGCCAATTGATTAAATGTAAATTAAAAGAGAATTGATGGAAATACTCAGAAGCCTCGACATTTTTAGGAAAAAACATCAGAGTATTCAAGAATCTCTACTGGCAGCAAATGGCATGCATACGGAGAGGTAAACATTTCAGCAGCTTTAAAAAGATAGAAAGAGGAGTATGTCAAGGATGTGTCTTTTAACCGGATCTGTTCAACTCGTATTTGTTATTATTGCATAATAAGGTGTGCATTAAATGAATTTATAAATGTTTAATAATTATCTATATGCAGTTTCATTAATGAAAGCATTAAGACAACTTAGGTTGATTCGGACGAGTTCATTTTTGCTTCCTTGCCTTGTCAAATTTTGCAAGGTAATAATATCAAAAGAACCAGTCTATTTTCATTTTGCAATAAATAGTAAAAATAGTATGAAATACATAACTTCTTTAAAAATAACTGGAGTGGCCTAATAACTATGCCCGGTAGTATATATATATATATATATATATATATATATATATAAATTGATATGAGATATAAAACTGACCATAGCGCCGGACAACCAAAGAGAGAAAGATAGAATAAGGAATATGCTTTACAAACTCATTAAAATAAAGATTTTGAAATTGTAGTTGAAACAAACAAAAAGATACTCCAGTATTTATATGTAGAATTTTAATTAGAAACTGGCAGTGTTTATCCATTGATGAATGGAAACGCAACTTTAAATACGTAAACACAAGATCTAACAATCTTACAAGCATAACCGAGCACACTCGTAAGGGGATAAAGTATATGCTATCACAAAAAACGGAATATTTGATAAAAAGAAAACAATATTAAGATGCCTTAAATAATCTGGCCATTGGAACATTTTAGTATACAAAAAACAACCAAGTATAAAAAGTACATATAAAAATAGAAATCGAAACATTATCTGTTTCAATCCACCAATTAACTTAAAATAAAATAAAAAGAAACAAAAATAGGAAAGATATTTTAAAACAAATCAACAAACGATTTCCATAAAACTCAGTGATAACTAAGATTTTCAATATGAATTCAATTAACCTTAGCTGTACAAGTAATTTAGAAAATGAAATGAATACAAAACTCGAGAAGCTTAAATAACATCCTACAAAATAACATTAAAAAAGGACAGTAAATTCTCATGTAACGGATTTTTAATACAAAAGGTATTATTTACAAAGTAAAAGTACATGTTATAAACATAATTAGGAGTTACCAATGACAGTTTAAAAATCAGATGAAACTACCATAGGTTTACCTTTCAACAAGAAAACCTAACAAATTGTACAAAACTGGCTAGCTACGTTTAGAAATAAAAAATTAATGCGGAAAATCCCAGATATGACTTCGAGCATAGTAAAAAAGCCAAATCGTACAACCGTGGTAAAATATGCAGATTATACCAGGAGTAAAAATCGACTATTATGTCGTTATCAGAGGAAAATCCAATTAATAAATGAAAGAATTGAAATCATGTCCACGTGTAATCATACCAATAAATATCTATTAGGATCATACAATCATGTATGAAAGTGTTCTAAGACCTTTAAGTAACTTTTCCTAATATTTAAAATTGTGCGTTCATGAAAGATCAATTTTAGGTGAGGGCTTGTTGAAAAACGGCAAAATTATTTCTTATAAATTGCTTGAAGACACCGAAATGTAGAAACAGAGGTCGTGAAATAACACGTTTCCAAATGAAATACACACACACACACACACACACACACACACACACACACACACACACATATATATATATATATATATATATATATATATGTATATATATATATAGACTATCTATTAAGAACTGATACATGAGAATCTAATATTTGCCAACATGTTTCTTTTTTTTACTAATGCAGTTCAATAATGTCTTGTGTGTTAACACCGGAAGACAATATATTGATTGTGTCAATGCTTAGCATGTATAGAATCCCGACAACCGTATTCACCTCTTATTTTTTCTTCCGCTTCTCCTCAAACATTAACTTCAAACATCCAGTTCATTCGTATTGTTGCTATTGTAAATACTTCTTATTGGCTTTTAATGACATGCCATGCATTATCCCATTGTCCGCTTATTGCATCATTATTGTCTGATTTGCTCCGAGTACAATACTCGCCAGCTGATCACGTAGGAGTTGGTTGTATTAAAACTAAGAAAAGAAGATACCTAATGAATCAAATATATCGATTTCTTATCGTCTTACTGAGTGACGCATTCACGAGATCAATAGGCAATGCCAGTCTCTCAAGTTATTATTAAATATGTTCTTATCTTTTAAGCGCACTTAATCATATCAAATCAGAAGCAGACAGCTGAAATGATTAAAAAACTTATGAGGAAATGAGGCTTAGAAATTTTAACATATATTGATATAGTAGGAGAAGGAGAGACAGAGAGAAACAGACGTAATAAATTTTCTGTAAAGAATGAGAGAGCGGGTAGAAATTGTCACTGCATAGAGTGAAACTTTGTGTAGAACTGCAGGGGCAATCAGAATTCAGCGGACGATCGCCCACGTTCTAAAGTAAGTAGAGACTTAAAAATAATCTGTAAAGATAATCCTAAGTTTTCAGGAAATTTCGATGCATATTTTCACAAAAAATACTTTCAGAATTTATAATTATATTACGACGACTACACCTGTTACAAGAAATATATCAACAGGAGGCAGCAAATGCAACAGCGAAATCTGATGACGCGTTTGAAATAGAGAAAACCACTCTCCGAATGATAAGCTATGTACTAAGAATAGGAAACATTTAGTTAAAAACAAATTTGAATTGGTTTGAACTGATATTCTCTATGACAGTGACTGCTAGATGATTTCCTGATAGTTGGAGAAGACTCATATCGCATAAGGAATATGATTCTAGACGAGAATTCTGAGAATACGAGAAATGTAAATATGCCATTAACGAATAAGCTTTAAGGAAAATCGTAATAAAACGAATGGCTATATTTAAAATTAAAAACGATTGGCAGTTGTATTTTCTCGACATATAATGAGGATATAAATCTCGGGAGATTTGACGCCCAAAATGGCATAGTGCAATAAAAAGATTAATATATAGGAAGACTGAGTAGCAAAGCAGATAGTAGAAGAGATGTTGAAAAAACAAAGTTCACAAGTTTCTTATTACGAAGTAACGGCACACAACTTTTTTAATCACATCAACCCGATCAAGGCTGTAACGCCACTGATGTGCAGGGGGCTTCTTCTTCTTCTTGTCCCTTCAGGACCTAGGCGATCATAGCCTTCCACGTTTTTTATCCCTGGTGGCTCTTTTTCCTTCTATCTGGCCTGTTAGTATCAGACTCTTTTCTTCCTCATTGTCTGTCCCAGAAACTTCGGTTGTCTCTTCCTGATGCTCAGTATTAATTTTCATTTTGGTTTCCATCATTTCCAAGACCTCATCATTGCTCACATGCATGATCCATGATATTCACAGAAACGTTATGTAGAACCATATTTCAGTTGCTTCAAGTGTTTCCTTCATCTTTGATGGTATTGTCCAGCATTCACTGCCATATTGAAGCATGGACAGCACGTATCAATCCAGTACTCTCTTCCTAATTTCTAGCGAAATTGTCCTGTTTCTTAATACTTTACTCAACTTCTGGAATGCTACATTCGCCATGCCAATTCGCCTTCGGATCTCTGTGTTACACTTTCCGTCTACTGTTATAACGATTCCAAGTTATTTAAATTTTTGTACCTCCTCGATTCTGGAATCTCCGACTTATTTTTGACATTTTGAGCTGCCCTTTTTACTGATGAACATGCATTCGGTTTTCCTGCAGTGTATTTATAGTCCTTTCTTGTTACTTCTGTAGGAGGTAACATAAGAGTAAAACGATTAGGTAGAAGAGAGTGAAGAGAAAGACGAACGAGTTAGAAAGGAGCAAGTGAAGGATGGGAATACAGGTGTGATGACAGTTGCAAAGGTGGAGAGAAAGGAAAGGATATACAGGGTGGTGAAGAAAGATTCAAGTGGTTAAGAGATGAGTATTGACATTAGATGACTGTCTCTGAAATAGTTGAAGCTAGTGGTTCCTGTGGGCAATGATGGCCGAACAGGAAAGAGAAGACCAAGGTGGAGGAATGAGGTTTGAGACGAAACTTCCTGACAGGTATGCCAGCTTTCACCCAGGACGAAATCTCAGAGACACAGTCATCAACTTGGAGATCGAATACTTTTCCTCAAGGGACGTCACATAGGAAATCGCGAAAGGCGTTCCAGTCAGCTCTTTGGTAGCATTAGAAGGTCCTATAGGTAGTAAGCTCCTGGTGGGAGTGAGAGTGGAGAGAAATATTAAGAGAGACAACAGCATGGTCTGAGTTGCCGAGATGGCAAATCTGCGAGACTTGGCTGGAGTCAGGTGCAAAGGTAAAGCATATATCTAGTAGAGAGGCGTGTCCAAAGGGAGTGCTTGGAAAGCGTGTTGGGGAAGTCAACTACTTGCGTAAGAGTTTGGGAAAGAGCAAAGTTCATGGTGTGAATGCCTGCTGAATCAGTAACAAAATTTTTAAGCCACTCAGCATGATAGGCGTTAAGATATCCGAATAAAAATATGTGAGCGGATGGGTGGTAGGAAGTAACCTTATCTATATTGTCAAAAATGCTCTCTAGAAGCGAGCAGTCGGGAGAGGAGGGGGAACGATAAAGGAAGAAAAGGTAGCTAACCGAACTGAAAGAGACATATATATTGGTGGTCAGGCGATTCGAGTTATGTCCCCCTATATACAAGGAGGTGTTCACTTCACTAACATAGACCCCCAGCCCATGCATATGAACAGTGGAATCTTTCCTCAAGAGGGGAAGATAACCAGGGATCGAGAAGTCAGACGAGGGAATTGATGAGTTGATATTAGTCTCATAGTACGAATGCCCCGGATGTCAGTCAAAGAAATGTTAAGAGATTTTGGTTATTTGAGTTTGACTGGCTTAGGATTTTTTCTAATTCCGTTTTTCATGTTGTGGTATGTTGGTAGGGAGTGAGCTTGTGTAGAGGATGCAGGCTGTCATTATCCACGATATGCGCTGGGAGTGAAACTGGCTCGGGCTGCATCAAAGTGTTGCCTCGGGGTTGCCCACAGAAAGCGCTTGCAGGGATACCTATCCATGCGCGACATGACACTACAAGAACCCCGATATTATGCAACTATTTATCAGAGCAGCCGCTCTTGACGCTACGCAAGAGTTAGGGCTCCTAACTACCAGTCGGAAGCAGCAACCAGAAAACTGCCAACCAGGTACCCTCACAATGATGAGACGTTGCCACCAACCAAACACATCGCAGGAAAATCACGAATACATCAATTCTGAGGTCTGAGAAAGGAAAAGAGAAAGCCGGAAACCACATCGTAAACATGGAACAAGGGTGAGCCTCTACTCCTGTTCAATAGACGTGGGTGGAATGTGAACCGGCAATAATTTGGTCTATCTACTCTAATTAATAAAAGAAAAAGAAAAAAAAAGAAAAGAATAAAAAATGGTGGTGAATTGATAAGTTTTAAATTAGTTAAAGTCCAGCAATCAAAGAAATTTTTGCCAAATTAAAAAATAAAACCAAACGTTCAATTGAGCATGAAAAGTTTAAAACTAAGCAAAAAATGACTTACGTTTAAGAATATTTTAAAAAGATTTCCACGCATCCCACGACATATGGTTCCTGACAGTAAGGTAAAAAAATACAATTCTTTTTAACTTTTTGGCCTGTCCAAGTGATGGTTCGTATTGTATTCCATAGATACAATAGTTGATTATGGATTTTAAGACAAATGATTAAAACTTTTACGATGATTCAGAAAACTTAATATGACTTCGCCTGCCATCTGACACTTTGTCGTAAAAGTGGTAGTGCCGCAATGTGCTATATGGTACACCTCGCTGCCATGAGAAATGCTGGTTTGATTCCTGGCAAAGAGCGCATAATTTTCGTCGATATATTTTCTCGAAATTTCAGTACCGGTAGGTGAATGTATATGAATATAAATTCCTCGGCTACTAAAATATGATTATTGACTAATAATTATATTTAAAGCCATAAAAACTTAATTTATAATTGAGAGAAATTGAACGCATTGAACTGATCCTGAATTAGAACTCAGATTTCACCATACGTGAAGGTAAATTCTACGCTATATATGCTTATATGTAGCAAAATATTTTGTGAAATGGATTATTATCATAAGATACGGATATGTGTTGTGGTGCAGTAGATATCGACTCAAAGCGACAAATCAGGAAGCCGAAGTCAAATTCCAGTTGAATTCCTTGCGTTCACTTACTCTTGGAAAGGAAACTGGTTCATTGCTTTGATCCTGTTATGAGTTGATAACAGAACAGACTGGCTTCTTTAACCTTGGCTGGCAACCAGTCTACCGCAGAAAGCAATGGCAACCTACGGCCGGATAATCTTTTGCCAAGAGTGTATCACGTATAGCACTTAACTGACTGACTTGTTATCATAAGGCTGCAGACTGTCCAGTTTATTGTAAGGAAGACAATTATCCTCGACAGTCTGCCACATGATCAATTATTAACTATATATATAACCCCTGACGAATGGATTGCATGATTCTCTGGGTCTGGCACGCTGAAAGTAACATAAATCTCTTAACAAACTCTTAACTATAATACTTCTATATATTAATATAACTAAAAACATTTTTCTTATAAATTTTTGCAGAAATTTTATAATTCAGGTGTTGTTGGATAGACACGAAATGTTTAGAGTTTATGCTTTTTCGATTGTTCGGACCTATCATCTGAAAGTGTTTGCTAGTCACCACAGTAAAAATTAGGTTATTTAGCGATTTTTGTTTATCCATCGAATCTTCTGTTAAATTAGAAAACCAAAAATAAACAGTAAGAACGGCAGATATAATTGTAAACATCGTTTATAATTATTCAGACAGGTGAAAGTATGACTATGGATGAATTCTACATTTTAAATATAAATATTTCTTCTCTTCGACGTTTTTAAACACACGGTTAATTCAGTTTAACGACGCTTTCTGTTTCATCACTGTTTTAAATATCATACCTTGCAACAACAGAAGGCTTGTTATGAACAGGACACAGATTTTTCGTGGTTGATTCAAAAATCCTTGTATTATCTATTTACTTTTATTAATTTTTGTTAATTTTTCTTTTTTTAATCAACGCAATATTTTTAATTGAAATCAAAAACTGATCATTACAACCAAAGACTAATGAAGTAAGATGTCTTTTGAAAATTAAGCTAGCCCTTTCTGTTCATCTAATCATTTATTCAAATTCCTTGGAACATTTTCTAAGTATTTTTATCGCGGTTATTGCAGGCTTTAGTTTAGATTCCCGCTTCATATTGCAGGTTGAGAGAAATACGAGTCTTTTATTTTTAGGTTTTTTTGTATGGACATAATGTTTTTGGACAATATTCTTTTTTAATTTGTGCATTTGTATCATATTTCTCGATGTACTAATCAAACTGTCGAGCATAATTTAAATCGCCTTTAAAGGTAATTTATTATTTTAATAAAGTTCTAAGCTACTCTTTGCTAATTGTATTCCAAGTGATACGAGGAAAAGCACGATCATTTCCATAAAGCATTTCTCAATTAAAATCACTAGAAATGTTTTTCTTCTAGGTAATTTTAACCGAATTTTAGAACTTATGCCCCAAAAGCGATGGTAATTTCATTCCACAAATAATAATAGTAGAAGAATATTAACTTAATATAAATGGATAAATCTAAGAGAATATATTTTCTTAGGCCGAGTCTGTTATTGTTGCTGATTCCCCTGAATCCAAATCACCTGTAATTACGTCAGATGCTCGTTGAATGTTTCATTTCAACAATAATTCGAAATTTATGTTTTCTTAAATTGCCTCTAAAAGTGATTCCTTAAGAATTGCAATGATAATATAATGAAGAGTACGTTCTGATATTCAATTATCTACTCAAGTGGTCCCAATCTTTTGGTATGAGCAATCTCCAAATATAAAATTATTTTAAAAATAACCTTCTTTCAATTTCATATTTGTTATTAATGTACCATTTTAAGTTCCCGATACTTTGTTGCTGCTAGAAAAAGATAACAAGAACAACTAAAACAACAAAAACAACAGCAATAATAATAATAATAATAATAATAATAATAATAATAATAATAAATATTTATAAAAAATTGACTATCTTGTATCCTTTTGCACAATGTTACCACACACGGAATAGAAAACTCGGCTTGATTGAATAGGCCAATATCTGAACAGAAAACCCTGCAACTTTTACTGGAAGGAAACTGATGGAAACTAGGGTGAACACCACCCAGGCTCAGTTACACAGATAATCACCAGCAAATGTTATATGGAACTTTACAATACACACAGACAGAACAATCAAATCTAGTCGTCCTGACAACGTGATCAAAGACCATAAAACAGAACGCGCTTTCTAACATAACAGTTCCTGTAGACAGTAATGTATCTTTGAATGTATTCAGAAAAGTATAAAATACAAAGATCATAAAATAGAAATCTAAATAAATTAGGCATCTAACCGTATTTGTAGCTAGAGCACTCGGTTAAACTGGAGAAGTTCCCATAGACACATTACATGGATCCCATGACTTAAGGAAATACCAAAAATTGTACGCAAATCTCAAAAATTAGCAAAACATGAATACATCAATAATTCCGGTTGTGGTTGGCGCTCTCTCTTTTGATTTGAAATTATCCTACTGATTGAAAGAATTGCTGGTTGCCCTTGCCTAAAAGAAATAAAAAAAGCAAAACATTGTTCTCACAAGAACAGCTCACAGATCATGAAGGGCTTTATCTATATAAAATGTGTGTCATATCTGGTTTTCTAGTCTTCCCTAAATGAAATAGGTTTACACCAGTATTACTAGTTAAATTTTAAAAAAATGTTCAGTGTAAAATGTTATCATGCCATGACTGTTGTTAGATCATTGGTTGGAAAATGCGTATGCAACAAAAAACAAAGGAACGAATCACTGATTTAATACTAATACCAATACTACAACTAATAATAATAATAATAATAATAATAATAATAATAATAATGAGTTCAATGAAAACCTGATGAAGTGAGCCATTTCCTTCTTAACGTGAACAAAGATAACTGCATTTAATCAGATTGAAGCAATTTTCGCAGATGTGTATGCTTAACAATGGGAATTCTAAACATATCTCTGAAAGGTTCCTTAAATAAATATTTCGTGAAATATTGATTTCTGGCATGCTGAAAATAAGTTTTATTTTTTTGCATTGCCAAACATACTTAAATAAGACTGCTTAACTGTAGAGCACAGCACTTGCATTTCTTTTTTTTTTTTGTTGGCTATACTTTTGACTTTCAGAATAGACGCAGCAAAGGTTACGAACGTCAAGGTGTTACATGAAAATTACACGTCTGATTCAGTCGAAAGATATAACTATTCTGATCATCAGCTTTTAATTAAGTGTTGTATTTACTGAATTCCATTATCTCTGATCATGGTTATTTCTGTGTCCGCCAGGGATTGATCTGTGTGTAGTGAGGTACGTGTGACGGATCAATGATAAAACAAATCTTGAATTTTATTCATCTTTCAGTTACTCTCAACTAGTCTGCAGTATCAGCTCCGTCAATCCGGGTCTGATACGTGGACCTTATAGTCTCCGCCTAATACATCGTTTGTGACTATTTGCCTACTGCTTTTGTGCGGTCAGTTAAACACGCACAAACACACACATACGCATACATCATCACACACCCAGACACACAGACACACATAGATAAACACACAAACACACACATAGAGACACACACACACACACATAGAGACACACACACATATATATTATCTGTTTGAAAATTATTTTTAAATTGATGCTCGTATTTGAGTAGATATTCAGTTTTTAATCAAACAGAATTTTGTATATATATATATTTCTACTGCTTATATTATTTACGATATTTTATTATACGAAAATGTGTGTCATTCGGCAGGATTCAAATAATGTTCAAAAATAATAATATATCGGTTGATAAAAACATTTCGTTAATCTTCAGGATTTTCAGAAATATATACATATATATATAAGAAAAAAACAAAAGACATTAGTGGCCTTGTTTTTTCGTGTGGAATGCAAAGATTACAAATGAATTTTTTATACAACACACACACACACACACACACACACACACACACACACACACACACACATATATATATATATATATATATATGTTGTTTTCCTCACGAAAATTCAAGGTCACTTTAAAGCCTTCGTTTTTATTAATTATCTTTAAATTAACCTTACGGTAGATAACGCTGTGTTAATGTGTAGACTAGGATGCATCTTTCATTCTTGTACATTTGTGGTTAAACCGTATTCATCGTCTAATATGCGCAGTAGCGAGTTTCCTGCGAAGTGTTGTGTGTGAGAGGATATTCATATCATGAATAGGCAGATATGATTTTTTTCAAACGACATTTGGACTGATTATGGACATGTGACTGTATTGCGGTATCAGATTGTGTTTCCAGACAACTCATTCAACATTTGTTGCTGTTTTCCGTCGTGTTGCTGAGACTGGATCAGTGGCTTTAGCATGTCGTATATCTCATAGTATTATGTGGGTCCTATTTTAAAAGCAACTTTTGTATACGTATTATTTGCACAATGTGCAGACACTTTCAACCTCCGATGACTAACCATGCAAAATCTTTTCGTATGATTTATTGCACAATGTGACGATCTCTTGTTTGTATCTTCAGTCATGTTTAGGGATGTGGTAAAATTTGGAATGTATAGAATAAAAAGAAATTTATGGATAAGTATCTGATAGTGCAATAGAGGCTAGACACGAATAATATATGTGCTGGAATTGATGGTGACCTACTGGTAGGTTCATATAGTCTCCTAGCATGTCATACAAGGGCATTCTACAGAGACATGTTTTTCGAAAACACTTCTAGAATGAATAGAATATATACCCATGCTAATGCGAAGATACAAGGGGTTCAGGCATGATAGGCATATAGCATATTTTAGTCACATTGTTTGCGATTCATTGGTTAGCCTGTTCCATGAAAGATGGATAGGTAGAGGAGGACAAGTTTAACTGCTTGCACGTTACTCCAGTTTTAATCCTTCCTATTGTTTACCAGGAGGAAGAACTAAAACAAACTTTTATTCAGCAGACATTAATCATCCAGAGACGCTTCAACAATGTTTCATGGGGGCTTATGAATCTATTCAACATCGTGTGGGAGAACTTGAAAATTGTTTGCCAGTCAATGATTCAACAAGTCCATGCGTTGGTAGAACGAAACGGAATAGATTTTTAACATTAGTTATTAGTTACATATATATATATATATATATATATATATATATATATATATATATATATATATATATATATATATATATATATATATTAATTGTTTAATTACTTAATTTCTGGTCATAATAAGATTAGACGGTGCACATTTGCAGTAAAATTGTTCAATAAAATTATATTGTTGAACTTTTGAATACTTTACATTTTTAAAACAATTTATTACGCGTAATAAATAACGCGTTTACAAATGGAACATATATACATATATATAGCACTTAACTAACTGATATATATATATATATATATATATATATATATATATATATATATATATATATCAGTCAGTTGAGTGCTATACGTGATACACGCTTGTGCGATCATGTTTGGAAAGTGACATGATTGACTGGGCAGAATATTATCCTGCAGTAGTTTGAGATTATTTTCTGTTTTAGACTGGATGCCAGTCAAGTCTAGAGAACCCAATCTGTCCTGTTTTTCAACCCATCACTGGAGGGAAGAGACGGATTAGTAACTTTCCCAAAGGTATTTGCGCGTAAATCAATGCAGGAACTTCAACTGGAATTCGAATTCGTCTCCCCGTTTTTCAACTAAACATGTGATTTCAAACTTGCGTCAGATTTACATACATCATAATAAGAATTTTCGAATGATGTTTATACATATAAAATTTTCATTATGATGCTTGTGAACCGGATGCAAGTTTGAAACCACATTCTTTTCAATTAGGTTTCTTGCTATAGTTCAACTTTCTCGCATCTTTCCCAGTAATCTTAATGTCTTTGTTTCGGTGCAAATTTGAGTGCAAAAGTTAGAGTTAGAGTTAGCAAAATTTCCTTATAATTATACAGCATCAGATAATTTAAAATGCGTTCTAACTTAATAAGTGATTTTTCATGCAGTTAACAACGCAGAAAAAATCCGGCCATCAAATGTGTACAAATAATTAGCTTTTGCTTTTATTCAATTAAATATCTTAGGTAGAATCCCACATATTTTTATCGGCCGTTGCATTCAGTAGCTATTTTTATAGCAATTTCAATATGATGTATTGTTATCAGCATAACCCGGATATAAGAGACTCTATTATAAGAGAAATCCGGATATAAGATACCTTTTGTCCAGTCCCGACAACTCTCTTATATCAGGGTTAAACTGGATATGTAGTTTAGAATATAAATTTATTTTCATTTTTCGTACGTTACTCTCTTGCGCAATGAACATTTTACATTTGAACTTTTTTTTTTTTGTTATTTAAATTGCATCTAATTTATTTTTTACTCGTATCCGAATGGTTCGTTCATTTTTATAAATTCTGTCAATTTTTAATACAGTCACAGGTCGTAACATTACACAGACTATATATTCTGAGATATGCAGCTGCAGACACCGAGCGAATCTTTATGACATATTGTGGGATAATTGTGTTTCCATGTAAACGAACAAATGTTATAAACCAGATACCAAATGCAACTTGAATGTAGATATATTTAAGGTGAATATAGTATTACTTTTCAAAGCGACACTTTATTCTAATCAATCTATTTATGCGGAGGTGTACTTCATTTTGACAAAACTTTATGCTATAATAGTGAATATCAGTTTTGCTTAAACAACTAAAAATTCAAACGACAAAACTTAAGATTAACAAAAAGAGATATTTAATACAATATTTTATACTGTATTCCAGAAGCCTTGGTTCGTTATAATAATTTCATTACAAGGAAAGCTATAAAAACTCTAATATTCAAGATGCTACTAATTGTAAGTGAATATGCGAAAAAAACAATCGAGAGAGAGAACAAGAAACGAAGAGAAGGAATAATTATTGGATTTGCATTTAACTTTTTTAAATAATAATAAAAATGAAGAATCTGCTATATCTTTAACTATTTATTACTAGCAGTATAACCCGGCATTGCTCGGGTGTAATGAAAGCTTTAAAACTAATCCATGGTCCTGGAGCTCAGACTTAGCCGAAAGAATACTTGTGTGAAATTTAATGAGAATCGGGTAAAAATTGTGGATTATTATAAAGGACATACAGGCAGATAAACAGACACACACACTAACATCTTGCCTTTTATATATATATATATATATATATATATATATATATATATATATATGTGTGTGTGTGTGTGTGTGTGTGTATATATATATATATATATATATATATATATATATATCATGGACTTTCTGCACTGTTGTAAGAACGGCAACCTTGAAACTTCTGAATGTCGTTTCTTATGTCTTTGTATATAAGTGTATCAAATTTGATTAAAATCGGGCCACTCCGTCTATAAACCCATCTTTTCGATTATCAATATTCTATATTTATCAGGGTTATCTCGACAGAAAACCTAGCTAAGAACACTCGCAGACATTTATATTACAACTGTGTAAATTATCAAGAAAATCGATTCAGCCGTTTCAGAGTCTATAGGTAACAGACACACACACAGACACACTCACACATACATACACTCAGAGAGACAAAGTTCCATATATTAATAAGTTTATATATTTAACTATCTAAACTATGAAATGAGTAGAAATTACCTTCATTCTAATACTGAAATTATATTCACAAATTTAGCTACCTTAAAGGTTATTTATTCACAGCAGTTACAATAAATGTACTTATAGAAAAGGCACAGCAAAGCCACGTTACGGTGGAGAGAAAATATTTGAAGTAGAGATGCCAGGATAGTAACAATAACATCACAGATTCTTCTTTGCATTCTATCAAATATTTCTAAATATATAGAAATATCACCAGAGCAGATGTGCATACATTATTCAAAACAATGACGAAATGTAGTTTAGATTCTGACATGAATGAGTGTCTTGCATGTCATAGTGAAACAATTTTTCTATTAGAAGACATAGCAGTTGCTTTTATATAATCCTTTACACTGTATGTCATTTAAATGTAAATATTTTTTCTATTTATGTTATAACTCGCTCAAATCTGTTATAATATTATATCACAACTAACTCCAAAATTCCCCTAACGAAGATTCCATTAGAAATCTATCAAAATCTGTCGACATTTTGGGTATTTACCCAAGTCCTCCTCACAGAAGTCGGCTGTAAAATATGATCGGGGTTAACGTAGAGTTTCGGAGCACGTACACTAGTTTTTTTAATAGTTTCACCCCAAGCAAGGCGGTATGGACAGGGCTACGTAGGAGGGTGACATAAGATAAGAGTGAAAGTTTATGGAAGAGGAGAGCAAAGAGAAAGACGAACCAGTTACAGAGGGTATTGGAGAAAGGGCAAGAGAAGGATGGGAATACCAGCGTGAAGACAGTTGCGAGGGTAGAGTAAAAAAAGAAAAACAAGGTATACGGGGTGATGGGGAAAGTAAGCGGGAAGGACTGGGTTCAAGTAGATAAGAGATGGGAATTCACATTGCATTTAAATTCTTTGAGACTGTAACCGTCAATGAAGCAAGTATACGGAAAGGAATTATACAGGGAGTGAGTGCTAGAAAGAAAGCGTGTAGAGTAGAAGTGGCGGCTGCATTTGGTTGATTTAACTGTAAAAGAGCGGGACCTTGTTGCCAGTCTGGCTGCTTGAGTCAGTTCTTGTGGAGGAGGCATAAATAAGCTAAAGTCATCAGTGCGGAAACAATGAAAGTATTTGTAGAAGACACAGAGGGAATCAACATCACGCCCGTGAGAAAGTGGTAGGAGTCGGGGTGCCAGGTTCGGACCCATAACATTACAGATTCTCCTTTAGACCCTGTCGAGAACCCGTCTGACCAGATATGTCAACAATATTCAATGCACTGTCGGATGGTTGACCTGTATATGACGCCAGATGGACTCAGGAGGAAAAATACCTGCATTCTAAGCAGTTGATTTAGCTATAGATTCAATGTAACTGTTCCACTTGAGGTCGAAAGAGTGAGTGAGACTTAGAAGGTGCAGTGAATTGCTTTCAGGAAGACTTGCTTGTTCCATTCTTGTGGGGGGGGGATAGGAGGCACTGCCTGTGATGGTTGACAGCAGTTTTGACTTAGAAGCATTAATATTTACAATTCATTTGTTACCCCAGTCTATGAAAGATTGGATGTCCTTTTCAAGATAAGCAGCAAGGTTATCTTTGGCCTCCTCACCATATTTCTTTCTAAGGCTTTAGTAAATATTGGTGTCATCAGCGTAGATTTGATCATGTTAAGGAGGCTGTTTATAAAGATTAGAAAAAGCGTCTGAACTAGAATAGAACCCTAGGGGACACTAGCATTCGTGTAGTAGGATGTGAAGTCATTGCTGTTCACGACTACCTTCATTATGCTGATTGATATGGAAGATTAGATCAAATCAAGCAAGCTTTCAGTGATACCATAACCCTGTAGTTTGCTCACAAGGCCATTGTGCCAATCCCTATAATTTGGTGATATCCAGGGAAAGAGATCGATCTTCGTCGCACTTTTCGAGAGTTTGGTTATGTACTCGATGGTCGTTAGCATATCAGCAGTAGACCTAGCAAAGCGGAAGTCATACTGTCTGTCTGAGAATAGTTTTTGGGTAGTGAGATGTTGAATTATTTCAGCATTGATAATAGTCTCGAACACTTTTCCGAAAATTGGTAGGAGGCTGATAGGGCGATAATTAGATGACTCCGATGGTTCCATTGGGTACAAAAACCACGGAAGCAGCAGGGAAACAGGAAGCATACAGGCAGTAATCATAGAGTTTAGAGCAGACAGACGATAGTTCAGAGGCACATTTCTTCAGAACAATGTGCGGGATTCCGTCGCGTTCGCTCGATTTATGGGAGTCGAAAAAGCGGGACCGGGTTTTTTTATTTTTATCCATCCGAGACACTGCGAGTAGATATAGCCTAGCCTGAATTGTTTTTCATTAGAAGACAGAAAGTTTGACAATTTCGATTTCGAGCGAAACTGTGGGTATATAGTTTTTTTTATAGTTCCGTAGATTGAATAACTGCTTGCAATATAGAGAAACATAAATAACACTTAGCAGTCTTAATATAAATGAGAAATATGTAAAAATAAGAGACTATATATTGAGAAAACTGCTTGCATCAAAATCAGTCATTCACTTAGGTAATATTTTACTCAGTATGTTGCCTTTATTTTGTTCGGTAGACTGGTAGCAGATCTGTGCAACAGAAGCAATTCTGCTCTGCTATTTAACTCATAGCTAGAAGGAGAAGCGGCGGATGAGTACCTTTTCGAAGTGTATTTACGTGAATGCTACTAATTTAACTGAAATTTGATCCCCGCTCTCCGAGCCGATATCCACTGTACTACAAATGCGAAGTGAACAAAAGATCATCTTTTCTCAGGCGTTGAAGTTACACTGTACCATGTGATGTTTATAAATTAATTAGCAAATATACTTGGATATGTATTAATAAAAAATTCACGAAAAACAATTAGCAAAAGGCAATGTGGCAGAAGCCAAAACACAAAGAACACTAATGCATTCACTGCGGATTTTTCGTGCTTTCTGAATGCACAATGTCTATTTTATGAAGTTATTTGTAAGAAAAAAGGGACACAGAAATTGTAAATTACACATTGGAGACATCACATGTCACCTCTTGATGCAGTTTACTAATTAATCTAGAAGTCGTCCATAGGCTTGTGAAGAAAATTTCAGGAATGAAGTTAGGCCCGAAGAGAGTTTGATTAACAAAAAAAAAAGGTTCAAAACTAAAATAGGTGGTTTTGACTCTGAGAACTAAATATAGATGATAATAACATGAACAAAACAATTGAGAAAAAGACATTATTTAGCATTAAAGTAACTGTGAAGAAACTGATGTTAACAAGGAAAAAAAGACAAATGTAACGCTTCGTAAATATAAAAGCAAACAATGAATAATAGATGAAACAGAAACAAACACAGAATAATCATTTGTGAGTTTGAAACAAATAATAAATTCACACGTGTCCTAAAGAACACGTGTTATAAAAGAACAATAAAAGCATACTGAAAGCATGATCTACTACATGGAAGTCAAATATATATCTACTACATGAAGATATATATATATATATAACGAAGAAATATAATAAAACGTACCTCTGCCGAAATTTAACTCATCCTAAATCAATTCATTGCTTCTTAAAGCAGAAAATCATTCCCTCACGATTGTAACATAATAACGACTACCACACATAAACAAAAGGTTGACTGACAAACATTGCCTGAAGACGGTCGAGAGAACAGAAACACATGTAGCAGAATAGAAAAAAGAACACACTATATATTTTATAAAAAGACACATGCGGTCTCTCTTTTTATTTATAATACATACATACGTATACACACACATACACACACACACACACACACACACATATATATATATATATATATAATGATTGTTTAATTACTAAGTTTCTGGTAATAATAAGGTTAGACCAGTGTACATATGTATTCAAAAGTGTTCAATAAAATTACATTGTAGAAGTTTTGGATATTTTCCATTTGTAAACGAGTTATTACGCGACCTAAGTTATCAATCGTTTAACTGTTTTGAAGAATACTCAAGTAACGGTGTTTTCTGTCCTAAAGGTACAGGACAAAATACGAGAAATATTGTTTAAACTGATAGACACTTTCCAAAAGGATCAGAACTAGATTTTCAAAAGAAATACAATCAAGCGAAGTTATAGTTGCACTAGTAATTTAAATAGTTTCATAAAATAAAATAAAAAAACGCCAGTAACTTAAATAGCAGCGTATAAAACAAAACCACTAATATAGAATGTAACTACAGGGACAAAAATAAATGCCCACTACCGACATAATAAACGAAATTTATAGCAGCGGAATAATACCAGACGAACTATGCAAGTCGATGTTTATAGCACTGCCGAAGAAACCTGGTGCAAACGAGTGCGAACTACAGAGAATTATCAGCTTAATGAGTCACATTACAAAACTGATTGTCAGAATCCTGATGAATAGAGCGAGAAGCAGAATCAGGCCAGAGATAGGACAGGAACAGTGCGGGTTTGTCAAGGACACTGGAACAAGGAATGCCATATTCATGATTAGGATGCTCTCTGAAAGGGCATTATAAATGAAGAAAGACTTGTACCTATGCTTCATTGATTACGCGTAAGCATTCGACAAAACACGACACAAAGAATTGATGGAGATGCTAGGCAACCTCGGCATTTTCGGCAAAGACATAAGAATAATCAAGAATCTCTACTGGCAGCAAAAGGCCTGCATACGGACAGGTAACGACCTCAGTAGATACACAAAGATAGAAAAAGGCGTAAGACAAGGATGTGTCTTTTCACCGGATTTGTTCAACATATACAGCGAGAATATTTTGAGGACCCTAGATGACAGGCCAGGATTTGTTATTGGAGACCACAACCTGAACAACATAAGATACACGGACAATACAGTGCTGATTGCGGACACGGAAAGGAAACTACAAGACCTCATACAGAAAGTAGCAGTGGAGAGTGACAAGAAGGGACTACAAATAAACTTTAAGAAAACTGAGTGCATGGTCATCAGCAAAAGATACAACCCAAAATGTCAAATACAGGCGGTGGATAACAGAATCAAACAAGTACAAGAATTTAAGTACCTAGGAAGTGTTCTAACAGGAGATGGAAAGTGCGACACGGAGATCCGAAGGCGAATTGGCATGGCAAAGGACGCGTTCTAGAAGATGAGCAAAATACTAACACACAGGAAAATCTCAATAGAAACGAAGAAAAGAGTGCTAGACTGCTACGTGATGTCAGTTCTTCAATACGGCTGTGAATGCTGGACAATATCATCGAAAATGAGGACAAAACTGGAAGCGGCCGAAATGTGGTTCTACAGAAGGATGCTACGGATATCGTGGACTGAGCATACAAGCAACGACGAGGTGTTAGAAAGGATGGTAACAAAAAGGAAATTGATGCTGAGCATCAGGAAGAGACAACTGAAGTTCCTGGGATATGAAATGCGGAACGAGAGCCTGGAGAACCTGATACTGACTGGACTGATAGAAGGAAGGAGAGACAGAGGAAGGCAGCGGATAACATATTTACAGGGCCTGATCAGGTGGATGACGGAACGGGGGTTGCCAGGAGCAACAGGAGCAAACATACTAAGCCACAAGGGATAGGGAGACGTGGAGATCCATGATCGCTTACGTCCTGAAGGGACAGGGTACATAGAAGAAGAAGAAGAAATACATTACATAAATATACGCAAACACACACGTATAAATTACTCGCACACACAGACAGACACTCACACATACACCTGGAAAAAGTTTCCATGAGACGCGTTTCAACCTTTAATACTTCATTGATCTAAATTTGTTATGTTGCTATGATGCTCTGAAACTAGGAGTGCTGGGAAATTTTAATTTTTTTTCCATCAAGACAAATTCATTTTTTTCCTTCATTTCTATATGTAGTTACTCCGCACTGCGATATTAAAAAGTCTGCTAAGAATGGTGAAAGGTTGTAATAGCCAAGACACGAATTTACACTGGGATTACTTTCTGATTAAGACACTATCCAGACATATACGTCGTAGTGAATCATTTTCTTACTTTAGCCAGGACAACATCTTTCATATTAAGAATGTGGTTACTCTCGTTACATTGGGCACCAACGCATTTGATGTATCATTTTGTAAAATGCCCCTCTCGTCTTCACAAACTGTTTATTTATATTCCTTGGAGTTTCTCTTGTGTATTCTTTGTAACAATTAATACAGGTGAAGGAGTAAATTTCTACAGGTTTTAGCTTAGTGTGTCGTTCAGTAATGATTAAAACCTTTGGATGTTATAGCAACATATTTTCATGTTGAATTTAGATAAATCCTTTTCAATTCTAGATGAGATGGTGATGCTAGGCAGGATAATATAAGTTTTGATTCATTGTTTTTAACCGAAGGCGGTCTCATTTGTTTTGGAATATTTTACAAGTTTTTGTTTCGGTGAATATAGAATAAATAGGGTACTGGAAAAGTCTGGAATTGTTTTCAATATACTTCTTTTATTCGGGTAAATAATCCGACCTACATATTATATTATTAATGCTAAAAAGAATCCGATGATTATGTCGAGTTTTATTTTGTTGTTATGATTGGAATAATTTAGGCCAATATCCACAAAACGATATATATATATATATATATATATATATATATATATATATATATATATATATATATATTGTTAAATATAACAGAAAGTAAATATCTATTATGTTTAGTCATGAGCCGTTCTAAACATCGTACTTTGGCTTTCATTTCAGGTGAAAATAAAGAAAAGCGTGTTTAACATTTGGATATTTTTTATTATGCTGTTCTAAGTTTCCGGCTCACATGAACCATCTTCAGATAAGTTACAGGGACGTTAACATAAAAACATCCACCATCAAAGATGATATTACTTTATGATGATAAAAAACATTGCTATGCGCAGATAAGTCACCGAATAGCAGGCACATGTTATAAATTTATAATGCGGTTCTGTGGCGCTACACCAAGAGAATCATATGTCTAAATGCATTGTAATGTGTTGTGTCTAGAGTGAAATATGATTTTATTGAGTGTGGGTTATTTTGATTTAATACAGATGAATTCTAATATCTGAAGGTTCTTTTTACTGTGTGTATATATTAGTGTTATTGTGTTATTGACTAATATCTGTCTAATAATACGTATATGGATATGTCTTTGTAAGAAATGTTTAATTAAACTATGATCAGAAAGGTGGCAGTAAGTCTTTGGGAGAGCTAGTTGTAGTAAATATAAATATATAAAGCTAATATATGTATTATTATGAGATATCATGTGCTTAAATTGTTTATTATTATTATTATTTCCTTTACAATTTCTACTTATTATGTTCTTGAGAGTTGTTTCAACATGTTTGTAATTATTATGCACTAGCAATATATCCCGGCGTTGTTCGGGTGTAATGAAAGCTTTAAACCTAATCCAAGGTCCTGGAGCTCAGACTCTTTGGACGTTGGCACGAAAGACTAAAATGCAAAAGTTGTTTCCAGTTAAAACAAAAACCTTGACTGAAAGAAAAATGAATACATGTAAGTCAAATTTTGATTTCCTCTTATCGAAATCAAATAAGTTTTTTTCGTCGTAAACTGAAGTTTGAAGGTTAAATAAGTCCGTTGAGTAAATGGTATCATGGCTGAGACTAAGAACTACAATTATACATACTTAGAGCCAAATCCGAAGCAAAAACTAAAATAATAGGGCTGAAGAAAATACAGACATACAGGCAGAAAAACACACATACACACACAAATATCTTGCCTTTTATATATATATATATCTATATATATATATATTATTGATTTTCTGCACTATTTTAAGAACTGAAACCTTGAACATTCTGAATATCGTTTCCTATGTCTTTGTCTGTGAGCGTATCAAATTTGATTAAAATCGGACCACTCCTTCTATAACCCTATTTTTCGATTATCGATTTTCGATATTTATCGGGGCTATCTCGACACAAAACCTAGCTAAGAGGACACGCAGACGCTTCTAGTACATCTGTATAAATTTTCAAGAAAATCGGTTCAGCCGTTTCGGAGTCTATAGGTAACGGACACACACACATACACACATACGCACACACATACTCTCACAGAGACAAAGTTCCATTTAGAAATATCTTTATGTTTATGTATATATATATATATATATATATATATATATATATCTGTGTGTGTGTCTGTGTGTCTGTGTATGTATGTATGTATGCATGTATATTGTACATTCTTGGCTTCTCTTTAGGACCTAGGAATTTCTAACCAAACCCTTTATCCAGGTGATTGGGTATATAATTTTCAATCCTTTTTGCGAGGCCGCTTTAATTGCCATGAGTTATCTTCATCCAGTCCGAATCTTAGTTACGTATTAAATACCAGGCTACTGTAGTGGTGAACGAGTAACTAAGAGTCAGGTTAGAGGAGATAACTCATTACTAGCAAAGATGTTTCACAGAAGTGAGAATTATATACCCCAGTAATCGTAATAATGGGTTCGGTTCGTCATTCCAAACAGCTGATGAAGGCCGGGTGTACAATAGTCTGAATAATGTAAATAATGCACACACACACACACACACGCGCGCGCGCACACACACACACGCACACACACACATATATATATATATATACATATATATATATATATATATATTTAGCTGAATATGACACACAAGAAATTTGACGCATTCTTTATTTAGTTTTTCGAACATTCAGGTATGTTTTTGTTCAGTGTGATTAAGGAAATGCACGAATTTTCAGTATTGCCCAAAGCGTTTTCGGCCACTTAACTAGCTATCTTCAAAGGGATCTGGTTTTGATGTTATTAATTTATTTTCATATTTAGCACTTGAAGATGTAGTTTTTGTACTTTTTGAACGTGACCTGGTATCTCAACTTCACTACCATTCCTACTGCCATTATGTAGCTTCCCAGATTCTTTTCTGCAAATAATTCCGTAAGATATGTTCTGCTAAACTTTTTCCTCTGTCAACTTCAGTTCAGTACTAGATTGGCGGAAAGGCTTCATTTTTTACTCTTATATGTAATCATAATTTCTAACCTAATATTTTTTCTCACACTTTTCGTTGGCGTAACGTCTCTTCCAGTCGGCTTCTTCGAATTTAAGCTGAATTTGATCTCCAAACATTCAAATGAATCTTCAATAGGTATATCTTATTCTCCTAATTCTTTTATTGTTTTTGCTACTTAACAATGTGTTTTGTATATTCTTTCATAGTATTCGTTTCTTTTTAATGACTCAGTTTCTTTGAGTCGCGTGAAAGTTTTTGTTCTATTACAGCCATTTTTGCCATTCAATATATTTACATTAAAGGAAAAACAAGTGGTAATTGATACCCATAAATAACACAATTTTTCAAATCGTTTAGCTTTTGTAACTAACCATTTTGAAAGAAAACATTTTCTTTATTCTCAGATTAGTATCTAGAGAAACACCGAAATAAATCCGAGCCAATGTTTTAATCAGACAGAAAGAAATTAAATAACATTGAATTATTACAAACTAAATTGACTGGATATATATATATATTCAGTAGACATTATGCCTGAACTCTCCAGAAAAAGTATAAAGCTTAAGCATGATAAGAACTACCTTGACAGAATAGCATGTGAAATACGACAAAAAAATGTCTAAAGGATTTACTATTGGTCATTATTAGATACAGTCTTTTTGCATGTGGCATTATTTTGTATAAATAGATATATGGAAATGTCACGATGCGTACACTGGATTACCGAAAGCAGCGATAATTATCAAATGCAAACAAGGGTCTATATGGAAAACTGCAAACGATTAAGAATATAATTCCTTAAATGAGATGTGCAGTGCATTGACCTCTATTAGAGCGGGAAACTAAAATTGTGCTTCTTGCATGTAGATGACAAATATATTATTCTCCCATTACGATTGAGCCCTCTGGAGAGGAAAGATTTAAAAAGTTATCACTTCTGCGATTTACGCATTACTCTTCAGCAATGAATTGAGTTCTTTCTGTGAAAAGCGTGTGTATACCTCGCTTATATATAACACACTAAAATGTCCCTTCTCTCATTCTTAAGGAATAGAGACTCCGACTGATACCAAAACGGTCAGGTTTCGATCGGCCAGAAGCAATTAGATATTTAGACACACCGGGGAGCTGTGATACAGCAAAAGAGGCTAGTATCTGGATGACAAATAAATTATGATCTAATTACGATTGAACTCTCTGGAGAAAAAAAATTAAAAATAGTTATCACTTCTGCGATTTACACGTTACTATTCATCACTGAATTGACTTCTTTCGGTGACTGGCCTGTGTCTGACACCAAATCTGTCCAGAAGCAAGTAAATGTGTAGCCACACTGATGAGCTGTGAAACCGCAAAATGAATTATATGTGGATGATATATATATATATATATATATATATATATATATATATATATTATATTCGTTTCCTGCCGTGCAAACCAGTATTACCGCTGATTCCCATGGGGTTAAAATGCAAGGAGGGGGAAGACAAAGAAGAAAACGATACTGGTGATGTAGAAAATGTAAGAGAGAGAGACATTAGAGTCAAAGACATAGATGATGGAATCTGACTTTGTATATAAACTTTTAGAGATTGTAACTATCTAGAAAGCAATAAGAAAGGAAGTTTTACAGGTGGGAAACACCAAAAAGTATGGGCAAAAGTGGCTTTTACATTTGTCTCTTCTAAAAGTGCAATTGTGGGACCTATTTCCAAACTAGGAAATTCATGTGGTTGGGGCACCATGGAATGAACCTCGTGAAAATACCTGAAGAAAAGACAAAGGGAAGCCACATTCCATCGGCGAGAAAGTTACTGATGGTGATCTGTCAAATTGAGACATATTACATTGCATAACATTCTTTGGATTTTGTCGAGAACCCCAAGCACCTGACCAGATATGGCAACTGTATTCAATGTACAGACGAATGATAGACTTATAAATATGCATGTTTGTTTCTGAAGAGAATGATACAACTATTGATTAATTGTATTTTTTCCACTTGATATCGCCTAAGATCTTAAGGCCGAATATTTACAGGACATTACTTTCAGGAACACTAGTGTGATCAATTTTGAATCGAAAGTAAGAAAGTTTCTTTATGGTTGTTAAAGAAGCGTGGCTTCGTTTTTGAACCATTAAGATTTATGAACCATTTCTTACCCCAATCCATCACCGATTAGGGTACCTTTCCAAGAGCAGAATCGAGGTCTACAATGTTAACCCTAGCAGATTTTATATTGAGACAAGTGTAGATGATGGTATCATCTGCATTGTTGTCAAATTTGGAACTGACTACATCAGGAAGGTGACTGATGAATTTCATGAAGAGTATAGGTCTTAGGATAGAGCCAGAAGGAACACCGAACAGAAGGATTTTTAAGTATGCCCATTCAGAACGATTTAGAAGAACGATTGGATTAAAACTAACAATCGTCAAGTTAAATCGTAACCCTGTAGCTTGCGCAGAATCAAAATCTTTCGATATATCCAGGGCAACAGTCCGGTCTTCCGCGTTCTTATCAAGAGCCTGATATATATTGACTCGGTGATGGATGTTGGCACCAATCAGCAGTAGAACGTACGAAGCGGAAGCCGCACTGCTTTTCAGGAAATAAGTTCTTGAATGTGAGATGTTGAATAATTTCCGCATTGATAATAGCCTCGAACACAACCAAAAAGCAGTAAGAGGCTGATAGGGCGATAGTTAGAAGGATCGGAGGGCTATCCAGAGTTGTTTTTTTTTATAGGAAATATGGAGAAGGATATCCAACAAGAATGGAAGCAAGAAGAAGCAATACAATTGTTATAGAATACAGGAGAGAATTCAGTCTTAGGATCCAAAGTTTCTGGATGCTATACGCTACTTCTATTATCAAACAACATCTGAGCACCATTTAGAACACGTTGGCATTCGTTACAGTTAGAGACAAATCTACGCCTATTATAATTAACGCGTCACTCTGGTAAGGCAGGAAGAAGTGATTCCTGTGGGTAATGGCGGTTGAGCAAGCAAGGGAGAAACAAGAGCAAGAATAAACCTTAAGTCGAAACTTCCTGGATGGGATAAAAGGATCGATCTCAGCTTTCCCCACAACACCTCTGATATGCAGTCTTCTAAATATATATTTATGTGTGTGTGTGTGTGTGTGTGTGTGTGGTGTGTGTGTGTGTGCGTGTGTGTGTGTGTCAGTTAAGTGCCATATGTAAGACATCACTGATGGAGCAGGTTTTATTCTGCACTAGGTTGCCATTACATTCTGCGGTAGACTGGTTGCCAACAAAAACTACAGGACTGTTATTTGAATCATAGGTGGAGGGAAGAGACGGATTATTAGCTTATATATATATATATATATATATATATATATATATATTGTGTGTGTCTGTGAGTGTATAAGAATTAATCATTGTTATATACAAGTTTTGTTAAAAATAATTCACAAGGTACTGCAATTAATTTTTGAGCCATAGATGGAGGGAAGGGTAGATTAATAGCTTATATATATATATATATATATATATATATATGTCAGTTAGTGCCATACATGTCATATCCCTCTTGAGACATGAGTCACTGGGCAGAATATTATCCCTCAGTAGGTTGCCATTTCTATTTGTGTGTGTGTCTGACTGGGCAGTGTTTTTATTCGGCAATAGGTTGCCATTACATTCTGCGGTAGACTGGTTGCCAACAAATCTATAGGACCCAATTTGTTATTTGATCCATAGATGGAGTGTAGGGACGAATTAATAACTTTATATATATATATATATATATATATATATATATATATATATATATATATAGTGTTTATGTGTGTGAGAATTAATCCTTCTTATATACAAGTTTTGTTAAAAATTATTGACAAGTTACTGTGATTTGTTTTTGTAATAATTTTCCTCTATTCGCTGAAGCGTTTTCTTTTATGGACACTAAGTGTATAAAACTAGTCAAAATATCTGCATATTGGAACACTTTCTGCTATTTTAACCATTATCAATGATAATTTTAATGTATATGTTAATGTCCACTTTTATATTTACAAGTAATCTCTTTTTTATATTGAGCCATTTCACCTATAAATAAAGCATGCCTTGAGACTATATTTTATCATGCATATATATAGATGATATTTTAACGTTATTACCTTGCATGACTGAATAATCACCTTGTAATTTGAACGGATTGTTTAATAAACGAGATAAATCGTGGATATGTTAAAACATTTTTGCGTGCTTATTTTTAGTACTATCCAATATCGGCAGCATTTATGTGGTATAAGAAATATAAAATTTACATATGAAAATGCAATTGTTTGATGTCATTCATATTGAATTGGATTGATTGCATGTCAATCCAGTAAATTTATAAAAACGAACATTTTGTTCAACATTTTCCTGATAAAAAATGATTTTGGAAATTCAGACGTCGCGTGAGATATACAGTTAGTATATGAGGCAAAGATTGTTGAACGTTTAACACAATAATCGATAGATTTTACAACTAGATTGCGGACACGGAAAGGAAACTGTAAGATCTCATACAGAAAGTAGCAGTGGAGAGTTACAAGAAGGGATTACAAATAAACTTTAAGAAAACTGACTGCATGGTCATCAGCAAAAGATACAACCCAAAATGCCAAATACAGGTGGGGGATAACAGAATCAAACAAGTACAAGAATTTAAGTACTTAGGAAGTGTTCTAACAGGGGATGGAAAGTGCGACACGGAGATCCGAAGGCGAAGTTTTTCGACTGTACAGTATAGTAGGGTCAGTTGGGCACCGTTTATAAAAAAAAAGAAGAGCACCATAATGCAATTCACTTTGCTAGAAATTTCGAAAACGTCATGCTGTTCTGCTTAGCATTCGCGCCGCAAACTCTAATATGAATATTTATGAGTGTTTGTCCATCAACTTGAGGAGAGTGCAGGGGATTTGGAAAGGGTTGAATGAATAATATTGTGATATGATCATTCTGAAAAAATCGAAAGTCCCAAAATTTTGGTGAAAGCCTCAGACTCAATACGAATGCAACATCAAGAGCCTTGACATGTTAGTTCTGCCCTGGGTATAGTGGGTGGCTGCTGGAAAACACGGTGTCCGGCCACAGGACTCTGTACCATGCTACAGATGCAGGCACACTTGGCAGAGAAATTCTGCCATTACATCACGCTTTACATCTGACCACCTAACTACAAGAATGCAACAAGTGAGTGAATGGCCAACAAAATATTTTTTAACACTAAAGCTGAACTAAAGGCAAAATTTATAGCAACATTTAATAACTTAATCAAGGTGTCTATACAGAAATGTTGCAGGTGATTCCGAAGTTGTCTTGATGCCGTGGGTGAAGCTAATAGCGGTAGTCTTGCATAAATGTACTTTTTAGTATTTGAATATATTTCTGAGTAGTTTTCCTAAACATATCTGTTAAAAGTAGGTGTCAGTCTAATTTTCATTTTTTGCCTCATTTAGACAATACTTTATCCATCGCACACTGTACCTTTGCACTGATTTCTGTTCCGTTTTAATTCAGTATTGTTGATAAGAAACAGAAAATACTAATTTTATTAGTTTTTTCCGTACCGTAAAAGCTTATAGCACAATCCACGTAATTTTACAATATCTTTGTAATTATAAAATATGTGCATTTTATGCTTTATTAATCTTTATTCTTATATTCAAAACTGACTAATAAGCTAAACACAATACTAAATTTTTAGAGTTTATTGATTTGTATTTTACAGCTTTATTGTTTACTTAAACGTGAAAGATATTTCAGATTGTAGGAGGTGTCTTAGAGTACTACTTGTTCCCAAGCGATTTCTCATCTAACTACAGACCGGGCTTGACACTGTTTCATGTGGGAAAACAAACGACAGTAAGTGTTTCAGCGTAATCTGATCAAAATCTCAAAAACTAATTTGACCTATCTTTATTATGAGTGGGTGTAATCTGAGCAACCTGAGATAAGAAGATGAAAATTGTTCTGATAACAAAATCAGAAGAAAAAACTAAAAACGCGTCTAGAGAATAAGCAAAGGAAATCGAGAAGATACGATTAAATGTTAACGATAAGAACACAGAATATATATGTGTCAGCAAGCGTTACAAAGATGTGACTTTTAAAAAATAGAAATATTAGTATCAAGCATCCATAGTTACTTTATTGTATGAATAAACTGGAAAAAAAAGAAAAGAAAGCTAATCTAAATTAAGAGGCATTCACCGGGTCATGCGACATTTTCACTCAACAAAGGGTGTGAAGATTTTTCCCTAGGTTGCCAATTCTTATTGCGGTAGAATGGTTGAAAACTAAGGCTATAGAACATTTTGACCTGCTATTTACTTATAGCTCGGTAGACATGAGATGAATGCACACCTTTTCTGAGGGTATTAGTATGGACACTACCGGTCATAATTATTAGGCCACCAAAGGTTAAAAAAAACTGATGTGTTTCGTACTATTTTTTAGTGTTTATTGCTAAGTGGTTACTTCTAAATGAAAATAGAATGGCTCTTTTGTTGTTATTACTTTGCAACATTTTACAAGACAGCCAGGAAGCCTTTGCTTTGGTCAGTCAATAAGAAGAAGAGCCTGGCATGGGGAGGAGATCACAAAAACTGGATACCAGAACAGTTCGTTTGATGCACATATTATTGGGCAGTATTAAAAAAGTATCATTCTGTTTTCATTTACAGTTATCAATAGGGCAATAAATACTAAAAATACTATGAAATACATCATTTCTTTTAAAAAACTGGGATGGCCTAATGATAATGGGCGGTAGCGTAATTTAGTATAATATATTTGACTTCCGGATTGCTCAATCAGCTATCAATTATTCCGCCCTGCCTCTATCCATGCATTAAGGTATTCATTGAGAATTCAATATGGTTAACTTCTGAAACAAATAATTTTGATGACGGAATTTCAGGTAAGCAGTTCTCACTCCTTGATCCTAATAAAAAAAGACTTGCTAAGCACTGGCCACGCCGAATAATAAGAAGTTATTTACTACGTTTAGTACAAATAATGCACAGGGTCAAAAATATGAAGCCATCAGTAAGGATATAAATCTCTTATCAACAATTTTAAAATGAAAGTTTGCAAACATTTACATCACTTCGAAGTGTCTAAAAATATTAAAATATTGACAGATTTGATGGCCATCTCGCAATACAATAATACATTTTACCTTGTGCAAATTAATTGAATCAAAGCAAAGAATAGTTTCTTAGAATCTTTCACATTTTTCCTTATCACATATACATTGACTCTTAGCGTTGTCTTTCTAATTCAATCAAATTTTCCTTTACGTTTTGGACTTATGGATCCAGTGTGTTACTTTGCCTTGATGGCACGACTGACAATTGAAAAGTTGGCACTAATAATATCCGCAATCCCTCTGAAAAGCTTGCTAGTTTATTTATGCAGCGTTGCAAATTTTGTACGCTTTCTTAGAGTAACGTTCATCGCAAACAATTGCCGTAGGACAACACATCGATAGACAAGATAAGAGTGTCGGGCTGTGATAAACATCTGTTGTAATCTAGTATGAAGCAACATATTTCAAGGCCAAGAAGATTTCATCGTACACCTCAAAAGTAGATTAATATTACTGCACATTACTACAAATGATTTAATCTGAAGAAAAAACAGAAATCAATTGTACTATAGAAGTCTGCGAGTGTTTTTAGTACAGTTTTATGTCGAGGTACCCCCGATAAATATCGAAAATCGATAATCGAAAAAATTGGGTAATAGAAGGAGTGGTCCGATTTTAATTAAATTGGATACACTTATAAACAAAGACATAAGAAACGATATTCAGAAGTTTCAAGGTTGCAGTTCATACAATAGTGCAGAAAATCGATAATATATATATAAAAGCTTTCATTACACCCGAGCAACGCCGCGCTATACTGCTAGTTATAGATAATAAGAATTTTTCAGATATTTTGCAGTAAGTTTCCCCTGTCATAAGGTGGAGGGTTGTGTTTGAAGTTAGTTTGTGCTGATAAGAGTAGAAGTTGACAGTTAACTCAAACCATGAATATATTTAATTTTTTAGTGATAGCGGAAACATTTTCTTTGGAGTCGACTCCATAATAGTTTAGGGATACAAGTGTTACTAGTAAAACCATGACCAAGGAAGAAAAGTTGGATTCATATCAACAACAAGGATATTTGCGCGTAAGTTAATATAACGAACTCAACAAAATTAAAACTCAGCTATTCGATTAACAATCCCGTACCATTATCCATTAAACCACCTGCACATATAAGCTTATAGCAACTAGTAGTCTTAAGCGGTTAACTTTCTTAGTACAGAACAGGTTGACATTTCTGAACTTCGTTGTTAATTTCTGACTCCTTCTTGAGATGAGTAATTTTCAGTATATTTTATTTATTTTGAAATATTTTCCTCAGCTTAAGATGGAATGAATGATTACACAAACTATTAGATGGAGACAAAAAACTGAGAAATGAATAGGAAATTTGTTTCACTGTCTCGTGATAGAAATATTTTCTCATCCACATCTCTCTTGAAATTTTATAAGTGTGCCATTCTTTCTTGAATTTAATATTCGTGCACGATCTGGATCGATGATTCTGCTATATATAGAAAGGTTTTTGAAAAAGACAGAAAATTTGTATTTTATCAGTCCTAACCGGCTATCTCGAGTACACACATTTGGCCACCGGCTTAAATTTGCTACCCGTTGTCTTTTTAATAAGTATTTTCATGGTAGCTAGTCTTATCGAATAGTTATTTTCTTTGATACTTCTACATTCTATTGAGTACTAGATTAAATACTAGTTTTATTTGTTAGATTCACTTATGCGTAAATACTATTGACAAAGTTATTAATTCGTCTTAAATAACAGAACAGATTGGGTTCCATAGCCTTGATTGGCAACCACTCTAGTGCAAAAAGTATGTTAACCTGCTTCGGAAAACTTTTCTACCCAGTCAGTCATGTCACCTTTGAGACATGATCCCCAAGTGTGTATCACGTACGACAATTAAATGATTTAACTGACTAGATTGAAAGTAACGTTTCATCATTTTATTGGTGAAACTAGTTTGAACCGTAAATTCTTTCTAATATTTACTGCTCATGCACTACCCGCCTTTGGAATTTGCTTTCATGATCTTTATTTCCAAGCAGGTGCAATCTTCAAACATTTAAATGCAACGTCAATCTCATCGTCAGCATTATTGAAATATGTTCTTTCGTTGTCTTTTCTCCTCAGTAACAGTTTCTTAGCTTCTGTCATCCTCAGAAATACATTGAATCTGAGTGGCTTTACATCCTTGATTGGAGTGAAATGAAGTGAAATGATTAAAACAAAGTATTTGAAAGAAATTAGTCATGGTCGAAAAGTTTTCGCAGTTCTCACATGTTCGATCTCAGTCATCATGACATGACAGACAGGTGACATTTAATAAGAGACCTAGATAGGATGCAGGAAGAATCTGTTTTTTCGAATTCGTCTGTTACAAAATGAAAACAAGAAATTCCGGTTTTCTACAGTAGTTTATTTTAACCTACCATATTTTCCTATAATAAGTTATAGATATCATATCGTGGGAGTATCTGTAAACAAATCCTTTGTAAATTCTTTGTAAATCAATGATATAATCTTTGTGCATATATATATATATATATATATATATATATATATATATATATATCGCTCATTCAGTAAAATTAATTAGAGCACTCTAGCTATTGGGCGCGTATAATGATAATATATGCGCTAAAAAGTCTACCGTCTTCCACCGAATGCCCATAGCCCAGAGGTAGATTCACCGGTAGATTCGCCGACTAACGCCGACTAACGCCAATTCGGTTGGGTTTCAATCCTGGGTTAAAAAGCAATCGGAGTCTAACCGTACTGATGAGCTGTGATACAGGAAACAGATCTGTCTGCGGATTACAATATATATATATATATCTTTATGTGTATATATATATATATATATATGAGTGCGTGTGTGTTGATTTCTTTTAAAATCTATGAGAAGTGTTTCATACAATGTGTATTCACCGAGTGCGTGATATTCGTAATGCAAAAATTTCGACAACTCAATAGCCCACATATTGCTTAGTTTACAGATAAATTTATTTTACTTACGTCGTTTCAATCAATCGTTTTCTTAGATATTGTGCGTTTGCATATTTCATATCTGAATAGGACGTTTTAAATCATTACCTGCCATTAGAATCCAAGGGAAGTTTAGATTAACTTTCAAAATAAAATCCTTTGCCAATTTTAAATCATTTTAAAGTTACGGACCAATAGACTACTGAAATTTTAATCTTAGTGTTCTATACTGCATGCATAATTATGATGCAAGTATTGAAGAGAAATAACTGGACGCTAGTTTCACCAAATCAATTCGTTCATCTCAAACCGCATAATGAATGTAGTATTTGATGAGCATGCTTCCAGATAATATTATCATACAAACGGAAGTGTTACTCAAGGCTCTATTTTAGATTCTACGCTTTTTCTGATCTTCATCTCTCTAATGTAATCTGATCCAAAGTAGGCATTACGCTCACAACACCACCGTTTAATCCCCTCTTGATAAGTAATCTGCCAAAGTCGAGAAAGCAAATCTCGCTGCTGACCTTGAAAAGGACTTCCAATCTGTGGTGGATTGGGGTAAGAAACAGCTCGTAAATTTTAATGTTTCCAAAAAGAAGCTGCTATCTTTTAACCACCATAAACAATCGTTCCTAACCCCATCCGCCTCGTTGAGGTTAGTATCCCTGAAAGTAAAACACTGCACCACCTCGGCTTAACTCTATCAGCCGAACTCAGGTGTAATGACTACATTTAATCCATCGGCTGCTAGGGAGGTCTGTTCACTGCATACAGACATGAAGTTTTTCTCGTCTGAATCCATTTTTACAAATGTAAGTTTACCAACCGTCTGTGCATTTAATACTACTGTCACATCAAGTGAGGTGCGCTTGCTATTCATCTTGGGGTTTTTGACAATATCCAACGGCGAATCTGTAATATAACTGATCCCAACGCAGTAGCTCAACTCAAATTACTTTCTAACCAACATTCTGTGGCTTCCCTCTATTTCTTCTACAAATATTTTCACACCTTTCCTTAGCTCCTTGCTATTCCCTCTGCATGAACTTAGTCGAGCGACTATCGTCTAGATCCCACTCTTTTACAGTGAAACCGATCAGATGTAACTGCAACTTCTACACTAGTAGCTTCTTTGCTCGCATTTCTCACTTGTGGAATGTGCTTCCCTGACGGCTACAGTCCCCAAGAATTTAAATACAATGTCAATTGCAATCTCTTTTTATCTTAACTCGCATCCTTTACCTGACAAACCTTGTATCATATTCTTCTTTTTTCTACTCTACTCTCATGCAGCATTTTTCTCACCAGTGTTCTCGTCATTCTCTTACCCATTATCTAACACCCCCTCTAACTTGTTTCTTCTTTCACATCGCTCACCTCTTATGTAACCCCCTGCGCATCAGTGGAAGTACTGCCTTGCTTAGAGTGAATATTAAGAGCCTGCATGGTGTTTTTTGTTAGTTATTACTAAGCATAACGCACAAAATTTTCTCACGGTAGAATAGTGCTAAATAGCTTTCGTTTTTAGGGAGGGATCAACAAGTGCAAACTGTGACGATAGGTAGGATATATAACATTCATTAACTTGACGCGATTAAGATTGAAGTAATCGGGAAAGCATTCACTCGATATCGAGTTTCACAATGCAATATTTAAATAGAAAAAAGTTGTCTAAATGTTACTTTTCCCTCCATTTTAGAATATGAAGAGAATCCGTATAAGTCAACACTGTCGATATGCGATGTTCTAATGGTGATGGTCTACGAAGGTGGAACAAAAGAATTTATTCTGTCATGAAAATATTGATAGAGAGTCAATTCAGTCAAGTGCCATACGTGAAACATGCTTTGGGCGATCATGTCTTAGACGAGACAAGACTGACTGGGCAGAAGATTATCCCGGAGTAGTTTGCCATTGCTTTCGGTGGTAGACTGGTTGACATCCAAGACTATAGAACACAATCTGTCCTGTTATTTAACCCATAACTGGAGGGAAGAGACGGATTAATACCTTTCAAAAGGTTATTTGTACGTAAGTCAATGCAAGGAATTCAACTGGAATTCGAACTCGGCTCCTCGATTTGTCGTTCCGTGTCGATATCCACTGCACCACAAATGCACATCGTTGCGAGAGAGTAAATAGGATGAAATTTGGAAAACAGTTCATCATCCACAAGGTCATGTAAATCTTGTGAAATATCTTATTAGTTGTTTTTTTCATTGCATCAATGAGTACGCATGTAGTATCGAATATTATGATTAATATTTTAGTATCTATTGTTTCATAAATTAAATATGATTTAACATTAGGATTAAAGGATTTAACGTTTGTAAGTTAGGCTAAACTTCCCTTTATCTTGAAATTATTTAAAACGTTGTGTTCAGATATTAAATATACATAGAGATTATTAATATGAAAACGATTAAGACGATGTAAGTGAAGCAATTTTCCCTGTAAACTAAAAAATAGTCGAACTTTATCGATTTTTTTTATCTGATGAATAGACAATAAAGGGTTATGTTCTCTCGTCTAAAGATGGCCACTGGAAATTGTACCCAAACGTAAGGAATGCATTATTCACTCTTTCTTCTTAGCTTTTTATTGCTGTTCTAAGAAAGGTGAAGAGACTTGAATTGTTCAGATCAGATGTCAGTCTTTATATATTAGCCTGCAAGAAAATGGAAGACGTCATCTGAAGGAAATTAGAATTAGTGTCTCTACACAATTTCCTATTCGTCTTGGCTCTCCGAACTTCAGCGGGGAGGTATATCCTACTTTGATCGTTATGATATCTTGCAGAGCGGGAGTCACTTCATTTCATTTCCTTCCAGTGTTTTCACAGACATGGCCGTGTCACTACGCACTTGATACTTCTCACCAAAAGATATGACTTATTTATATCCTGTGGGTAATTCGACCCTGTGTATTGAGCAAGTCAATATCCGTAAATTCAGAAGATAGTGATAAGTAAATTTTCTTACTGATTGACTCACGAAAAGATAATTTGTTTTGACTTTTCAGATTATGCTTAGTGAATATATTAGAAATAAATTTTATAGAACTAGTGTAAAATCACTATTAGATTTTTATCACTGGAGCCTATCAAAATAATGAAAATATTTTATCGCATACAACCTACCTCGCTGATAGCATATTATTTACCTTCATAGGAACAATATACTTTAAATCGCTGTATAAAATTATGTGACTTCCGTTAGTCCGTCTATCCGTCATATCATCAAAAAGTTATACATTGACTGGTGGAAATTAAAATTAGGATATAAGTGAAAACATGTAAGTGAATACAAAGAACAGTTATTCTATGGTGTGTAGCTTAGAACAATAAATTTAAATTTTTTTTAATCATATCACCCGAAGCAAGGCGATAACACCACTGATGCGCAGGGGGCTACGTAAGAGTAAAAAGATTGGAAAAGAGAAAGCCGGAAACCGCATCCTAAACAGAAAACAAGGGATGAGCCTCTTCACCTGTTCAATAGACGTGGGTAGAGTGTGAACCGGGCGATAGTTTAGTCTATCTACTCCAATTGTTTTTTTTTAATATTAAAAGCTTTATTATTTAAAATACAAATTACTTTCACTATTTAAAAAATTAATGTTTAAAGTAACAAATAATTATTAAATATGACAAATAATTATTTAATAAAATATATTTATTGTTTATGCATATCTTCTATTTAATTTATATAAATACAAGAATTCAGTTTCCAGTTTGACCTGCGTTTACGAGAACTATAAATATATCACAATGCCAAACATTTAGAAAATTAGAATTTGGCGTGAGAAATAAATATTTAGCATGTTCAGTTGTATGCTGCATCATAAAGATTAAGATATTGTAATAATTATGCTTCGCTCTTTAAAAAGAAAAAAATAATTTTCTTTATACGTATTGTTTATCATGACGTTATATAAAATTGTAGTAATCTAAAGAAATTCTTAAACTGCGACGAAAGGTTTTTCTCAAAGTAATTATTGAAATAATTCAGCTCATTCAAATTTCATCGATTGGTTTGCTAAATTGAAAAAATATAGATTTAGCGATAATTCAACAATACTAAATACTGGGGGAAAATATTTCTAGTAAGTTCAAATTACCGAGATTCAATAGAATAATTTCAGGTATCAGATTGACAAAAACAAGTAGAGAAGATTACAAAAGAGAATGAAGGATAACCTGCGCTAGGGATGGTTTGCATAATTGTTATAGATCATCTGAGTTGATGAATAAATTCGTGAAGAAGCGGATGTTTATGACATTGCCAAAAATATGGAAATTGTCTACCAACTGAAAAATGGGAATTGTTTGGATAAATATTTGATTGTAGCTAAGAATGCGGTCAAAAAATCCCCGTGTCAAGAAAAATATTCGATTGTTTTGAAACCAGCATAGCCAAGTTAGGATAATATGGGCCTTGAAATGTTGTAAACAATGTGACAAAATATGACACTGTCTTTGATATAAGACACAGAAGTTAGTAGCATCGCTGTCAGTGAGAATTTGAGATCAGAACAGAGACCGAGAAATTCACAGATAAAACCGTGGACGTGCGCAGCCTCTGGCCCCACGATGCGTGCGTGCTGACACCCGTGACCCCACTTTCTACTCTAAGGCAAATCACCTGAAGAATAAAGAAACTGTTGCATGGTTTCTTTATATACACGTCTTACGGTCGTCATTTCATAATTATAATAGTGTTGAAAATGTAAGCGATTTTATAAGAAAGAAGATAACATATTTTGGGACCATGTCGTTGAATTAATAATCGTAGTTTTCATCGAAGTGTAAACAACCTCTATATCGTTTTGTTTGTAGTTTAAATGTTCGTCAATTTTGTTTCTAAGTTATACAGAGCATTCTACGAAATGGTACAGGTATTACAATACGTTCCTAATTTTGGTTTCCAGGTTATACATCATACGTCTCTCTGTTATACCACATATATCAAATTGGTTAGCGGCGAATAAATCTGTATTTCTTTTTAGAAAAATGAACATAATTTGAAAACTAACCTGATCGCAATCTACATGAAAACTAGACCGTCGCAAAGATATTAAGACAATGTAGGTGACATTCTTTGCCTATGTGTGCTTTGCTCATTTTTGAAGTGCTGCTTCAGCCAAAAACTACAACGATCAGCATATCTGTTGCAGATGTGTGCAGATGCTGGCCTTAGAGATAGGGAATATGGTTTTCTTCTGGTTCATTAAGGATGGTAGTGAGCTTATACGGATTGATTAAAGTTGAAAAACAGATGAAAAAATTGTCATAGGAAGTGGTTTCAAAGGAAGAGATAGGTGTTAAACATGAAAATATTTTACTAACTGCTCCAGTAATAAAGTGTTTTTTCGGCCTAAACCAGTTTTAAGTAGATGAAAGGCATCACATGAGTTACCTCCTATTGCCTCTTTGTTAGAAAGAACTTGATGAAAGCCGCCATAGTTAAGTTAATTAAATGAAGATAATGTTTTCATAATTAAGGGCTTTTATGCTTGTAGTTTATATTTGTTGGAAAATAATTATACATTATTAAAAAGAGCACATTAATTTTTAAGTATACCAAAATTCAATTAATATATACCGTGAATATTATGTTAAAATGGCTTCTCAGAATACTACACTTCATGCAGCCAATATTTTTGTAACAACCTAATAGCTGATAAACAGATTTTTAGTCGTGTTTCATTGCAATGTAATTCTATATCATAAAAATCTTCACAAACAAATATATATTTATGAAACTATATCTGAGACATTTTCACTAATTTAAAGTATACTTAATCAAATTTGTAACAAATATCATTTACTTTAGGTTTAAAAACGCTTAATTACAATTTTTGAAAAACAAAAAATATCTGTTTATTTTATCCAACACTAGCCATGTTTACGTGACTGGCGAAAGTTGACGAACGATGGTAGATTATTTTTGTTATACAGAGTGTTTATCTGCAAAAGTTAATTTAAAGTATGTGATTTAATAAACTGATTCGTAAGCGCATTTATATATTTTCTTTAATTATTCAGTTAAGTACCATACGTGATACATGCTTTGGTAAACATGTCTCGAAAGAGACATGACTGACAGGCTAGAAGATTATCCCGCAGTAGTTTGCTATAGCTTTTAGCGGTAGACTGGTTGCCAGCCAAGGTTATAGAACGCATTCTATCCTATTATTTAACCCATAAATGGAGGAAAGAGACAGATTAATAACTTTTCCAAGAATATTTGTGCTGAAGTGAATGCAAGGAATTCAACTGGAAATCGAAATCTATTCCTTGATTCGTCGTTCCGCGTCGATATCCACTGCATCACAACGCACTTCTCAAATAGGCAATTTTCTAATTACAGCTTAGATGTTGCACAAGGCCGAAAGAATGTGGCGCTCAGTTAGGACCATTACACCACGTTCAAGTGCCCCCACACGAAGTAATCTTAAAAATGTTGGAAAATAGTCAGCATGGATATCGGCTCGTAACTAGAAATCGGAGAGTCGAATTTGAATTTATGTTGAATTACTTGCATTCACTTACGCGAAAATATTCTTGTAAAAGGTATTTATCCGTCTTTTTGCTCTCAAGCTATGGGCCAAATAACATTACAGATTACGTTTTAATGCCTATCTTGGCAACCAGGCTACAGCAGAGAGTAATGCTAACCTATTACCTGAAAACCTTATGCCCAGTCAGTCATGTTTCTTTCGAGATATGATCGCCTAATTGTGTATCATTGAATTATATGTATTAATATATTACGCTATCACGATTATACTAATGACTAGCTTGGATCTTGCAAGGGGAATGACATGAAGACATTTCCTCCGTTGCGTTAAAACAGCTTAAATTGAATATGTATTCGCAAATGCTAACAAAAATAAGGCGACAAGATGTTCAGAGTATAGGTGTCGGCTCTGATATAGTAACTAATGAAAAAATCGATAGAAATAGAATAAAAAGTGTTTCAGTGAATACAAGGATTTTTGCTTAATGGGTTCACAGTAATAAATTCGGAAATAGAACCTATAACTTTTTTAGATAAAATCTAAAATTTATTTTTAAAAAGAAACGAAATTTGATTGTGTACATAATTTTATTTGTTTCTGTCTCTGCTGTGTTTCTTCGGTCCAGACAAACGAAATTGAATTCACTTATCGATAAATATACAGAAAGTTAATTTATTTTAAGTTAACATTTTTTGAAAGGGTAAAACAAAGCAGATAAATGACGAAGTTATTTGCGGGTGGCGCGGATTGTAATGTAATTCAAACTTTTCATGTGATTCCTACATCACATTTTGGAAATACGCGTATGGTCAAATACAAGAATACTCACAAACGTAGAAGTTGATAAAAAATGATAATAACCACAAAAGCCTGCACACACAGAACCACAGACACAGACACACGCACACACCCACACACATACACAGAGACACAGACACACAAAAACACAGACACACACACACACACACGCAGAGAGACACAGACACACAGACACAGACACACACACACACACACACACACACACACACACACACACACACACATATATATATATATGTTTATATGGACACTATCTATATCTATATCTATCTATCTATATATATATATATATATATATATATATATATATATATATATAGACAATATCTTCATTCAAACAGGTTTCATTGAATATTGTAGAAATATCTAGCTTTGTAGTGATCCTTACTAGTTTCATGATTAGTTTCCGGATTTTTAAGAGAAAATTCATCAGGAAAGCACAGTAGTTTTTCCCACCCATGTACTTTCGAACACCTCCAAAATCTTACGGTGGCTGTGAGAAATGTGAATTACTCTGATAACGATTTTTAAAAAAACACCTGAACGCATTATGTAAAAATTTTACAATTTTAAATTTATCCGTTGTAGATATGAATTCTTTTGTAAAAGCAGTGTCCTAATATCGAGATTTCACCGAACATCGGTGGAAATTTAAAATAGCATTAACTGTTATTTTTTATATTCACTTCAACCCTTTGCTAGTGCACTCGTAATAATTTTTGTTGAATGTTGGTTGAGTGCTTTCAATATTTTGATATTTAAAAAAAGCCCAGTTGTAAACAAATGTAGATGCTATCACAGTAACAACAGGTTTGTCTTTGTAATTAACCAAGGAGAGCACTCTTGGAAGCGATAGAATGTACGTGAGTAGAAAAAAACTGCTGCACATTTCAAACTGGATTTCATCTGAACATGACGAGTCTGATTAGAGAACTGGAAAGGATGATTATAACAATAAAACTACGTAACATATACATATTTTTCAGTACAATCCACACACACACACACACACACACACACACACACACACACATATATATATATATATATATATATGTATATATATATATATATATATAGGCATATATATGTATATGAATTGTATATATTATGATGTTTTTTTTGTTTAGATTTCCTGTAAACGTTTAGCTAAAAGTCGATTTTCATTCTATTTAATACCATATCATAGAAGTAAGGTAATGCATTATTTGTTTCGGTCATAGCTATTCAGTTTCTTAACATATTTTAGCAAACTTTTATTATATATGCTTCCATTATAATACTCCGTTAAACGCCGACATTGATTTTTCATCTGATCACAATAACCGTGGAATTTTCTTTGCAAATTAAAAAGGACACTGCAAGATCATATATGTATTCAAACGAATAAGTAACGAAGAAAATATTTGCAACGTTCAAACATTAACTGAAAACAGTGCTCAATATAAAAATAGAGCAATAATTGTTTATTGTAAATTATCGGTGGGTAACGACCTGACTAATCATTACAGTTTCTTAAGTATAGGTCATAATATATATATATATATATATATATATATATATATATATATATATATATATATATATAAAGCGAGATAGATAGATAGATAGATAGATAGATAGATAGATAGATTTTAAAGTAATAAGAATTTTGTGGGAAAATAGACCTGAAACTGCCACGTTCGAGAAACCCCAAAAAGTGATAAGCAAAAACAACGTTACAATATGATCCCATTGGTAAACAACATTTCTCTTTCGAAAATATTTTCTCAAAGAAGAAACAAAATTGGTGACAAATTGATAGAATTTAATATTATGATGTGTATGAAGCCATAATTTCATTCTTGATATCATTTAGTCTGTTTTTTTATTTTTAGTAATTTTAGGAATTAGCTTCCGGGAACATACATATGTTTTATATTTGAACTATCAATCTAGTTTTCATTCAAGCTTCCTTGTATTTTTAGTATATTAATAAGATCTTTTGATTTTCCTATTATCTTTGGGGAAGAAATTGTACTGATTAGTTGGTTTAAAGTTTTACGTGGGTACTACATATTCTTGATGTAATTTGTCTCAATTTTGTAGTTGTTTTTGTAAAGTTGTGTTAATCTGTAGAAATGGTTGTTTTCGGATGATGTTCTGTTAGTTAAACAGGAAATGTTTTCTTTTTTACGGCAATCAAGTAAATAATATAAAATAATTTAAAAATGTATTCCTTTAGCATTTTCTATTTTGACAAAAAGTTACACAATTGTTCTCCGAATACAATATCGAAGAGCCACTCAAGTTTCAGAGTTACTGAATTATGTTCTTATAAGGGCTTTCAAGAAGGGAGTGAATATTGCCTGCTATTAGACTGTGTAAGACCGACATTGATTAACACTAGAAGAGTTTATGATTTTTGTGCTCAAAGACGTCTCCTTTCGAGTTTCTATTCCACAAGATACCATTTCAGTGGAAAAACCTTTTCGTGAAAATTTTTCTCCTGAAAATGAAGAGCTTCCTCATACAAGAAATGCTGGAGAAGAAATTATAGTATAGAACTTATGATCTTCATTTTTTTTCTATGTGCCTTGTCCTTTCAGGACATAGGCGATCATGTTTCCCTATCCCTGGTGGCTCTTAGCACGCTTTCTCCTGTAACATCTCTCAGCCGCCGTTGTCATTCACCATCAAATATGTTATCCGCTACTTTTCTCTGTCTCTTTTTCCCTCTATCTGGCCTTCTATTGTAAAATAGTGATATATTGCCACCATTGATGTAGTAATTAAATAAAATTATGCTGGTATCATAAAGTAAATAAGAAAAATTACCTTGAAAATAATATACAAGACAGCTAAGTTACAGGAAAGTGATTGAAACCCTTATATAACAGCTCAGGAGCAATAACATTTCATATTATACTCTGTATTTTATCAAGAATCTCTAAACGCATAACAAGTGAAACATCAAATACTCTATAGATAATCAATGCATGTTTGAATGGTAGGTTTATAAATGTGTAAGATATATACTGACAAGAAAATTATCTAGTAAGATACAGTGGATCAACTTTCCTAGAATCATGTCGCCATTTGTAGTTATAAGTGCTACTATATTGGTATGAAGATCCTACCCATTTACCGTTCAACACAAACGTCCCTTTTAAAAGTTGCTTTTCGCGCACTTCCCATTTGTAGACCATTTTTCTATTGGCTTGTTTCTTTGATAGCTACAATGATGAAACGATTACACTTTTTTAAAATTACCTATCAAATAAGTTCATAAAATCTTTCTATTTAATGTCATCCAAAAACATCGCTGGAGAAACTTATCTTCTGTAAATGACTGGTGTAGACTATGAAATCTTGTTAATAGAGAAAGGGATCAGCATTCAGTGGTGGAATGGGGAAAAAGTTGCTTGTAAATTTCAATGCGTCTATGTCTAAGGTGTTGTCTGTCAACCATCACAGGTAACCTCTTCTGTCTCCCATAAAATTGGACCAAGCAAGTCTCCCTGAGAGCAATATACTGCCCCTTCTCGGTATTAACCTACCTTACGATCTCAGGTGGACCCATTATATAGAGTCAATAGCGAAATCCACCGATAGGAAGGTTAGATCACTATGCCGGGCCAGGATGTTTTTCCGCCTGAATCCATCTTGCACATATACAAATCAAACCTAAGACCGTGCATGGAATACTGCGATCATATATGGTCAGGCGCCTGGGCTGTTCATCCTCAGTGTTCTCGACAGGCTCCAAAAGAGAATCTGTAATGTAATAGGTACCGACTTAGTGGTTCAACTCCAGCCAATTTCTCACCGACGAGACGTGGCTTTCCTCTGTCTCTTCTACAAATATTTTCATGGATTCTGCTTCGACGAACGTAAGTCACTGGTGCCCCTGCCACATAAGTTTATTCGTGCGACCAGACTGGCAACTTAGATCAACCACATGCAGCCGACAATTCTACTCCAGTAACTTCTATTCTTGCACTTCCCGCCTGTGGAACTCTCTTCCATATTGTTCCATATTATTGTTTTCCTGTCCGCTACAGCCTCCAGGAATTTAAATGCAATGTCGATACCCATCTCTCAACCACTTGACTCCAATTCTTTATACGTCACACTATATGTCCTTTCCTTTCTCTCTGAATTTGCAACTGTCATAAAACCTATATTCCCATCCTTCTTTTGATCCTTTCTATGTCACCCCCTGTAACTAATTCGGCTTTCTCTTTACTCTCCTCCTATCTAATCTTTCTCTCTTTTTTAGTCTCCTGCACATCAGTGGCGTTACGGCCTTGCTTGGGGTGAAACGATTAAAATAAAAAAAAACAAGAAATACAAAGAATCACAGACAAAGAAACAAAGAGCAAAGATTGCTGGAGTAAATAGGATGAAAGAAAAACCTGGAGGAAGGAAAACAGAGGACACCTCGTTTCCTTCAATTCTCACATCATCCACATGGATCTCGTATCAATGGATCATTTCGCAGCATTGATTTATATTAGCACAATAGACTGCGTTTATATTGACAAAAAGTAAAGTTGTATGAAGTACAGCTCTCCAATTTAATTCAGGAAAACATAGGAAAGATAATAATAAAATAAAATCAGTTATGTTTCGTAAAAAGAAAAAAATACATTTCACCTTTTATTTTTATTTTTTTTATTTCCATTAATTCTATTCTCTTGGTAAGCGAATGACAAAAGTCAAACAAGATTTCAAAGTTCTGTTGACTTATTCACTTTCAATTACTATCAAATCGAACTGTAAGTCCCAATAATTTGGTGCTAATTAATCTTTAGCGTGCCCTGGACAATCGATTTACTTGTTTCTACGGCCAAGTTCAACATTAAAAAAATTACCTTTTCACTGCTTTTCTTTTCTTATCTAATCTTATTTTACTATCAACCTTCTTTTAAGTTTTTGAATATAAGTCGAAGGGCGATTTACGTATTCGTTCTAGACATTTTACAACTATATAGCTGATTGCTGTATCCGAGTATGTATATCAAGCTCATTCCTTGTTCAAATCCTGCAGAGATAACCATTGTTTTTCATGAAATCCTTTTTTAAGCGTACATTACTTTCTGTTTCTGGTAGAGATCACATACTGTTGCGTCATCAACGAAGTAAAAGAATCTGGTGCGGTAGATCCTACGTTAATTACAAAATTAATTAGCGAAAGTCTGTTTCTGAAATGAAAATCTTTGATTCATATGTTTTCCTTATATTTTAAGTATAAAGAAACTGAGGGGGATTCGACCTTTGTGGAAATGACATAACTGCCTTAGCTGTAAACGACTTAAAAATTCAATTAATGAATGGAGATTGTGTGATGGAGTTGCATTAAACATTTTCTGGTGTTGATTGCATAACGTAGCGTGATCAACAATGTTAAATAACCTGATGCACGGAAACATTTGATTGAAGATGTTCAATTGAAAGAGAAGCACCAACGTGGGAGATAATTACAAAATGTCGGTTTCTGAAAGAAAATGCATCAGTGAAATATTTCCCTTAGTTTTAAAGTATGAAGTAAATCAGGGTGATTCTACATTGTGAAAAAAGCGTGATTGCCTTAGGTATAAACGACTTAAGTAATTCAACTAAAGAATAGAGTTTGTCTGTATATGTGCGACGGAAATAGTGATAGGGTTATTATGAATGCACAGCATTTCATCTGAAGACAGCAGTTGAAGAATGAAACATAAGTCATGTCCGACAAGACTGCCTAAAAGAAATTGGCAGCAATTCTCTATTTTTGGCTTACCCCGACTTTTCTAGATCTTAAGCCTAACTGGAGTAGAGAGGTACTTCCTGAAGCGATTAAAGGAATTGAGTATTAACAATGCTGCATGCCTCATTATATTTTTTGACACAATGGCGTTTACTTCATTGCAGGACATTATGTCGAAACCATTAACCTGACTTAATGAGGGATGTGATTTATGTTTTTTCTTCCAGTCGATTTCGTGAAAGTTGCTTAAAATTTCTTCTTCATGTGCCAGCTTTCTTTTAGACGTATATAGACTCCTTGATTTGGTTCTGTCTCTTTTTGCTCTCAATATTATTTCTTTTGCTATTTCTCTCAAATCCTGCTCCACCATCAATTAGCTGAATTCTTCTCAAATATATTCACAATGTATTCTCCTGTCTCTCTTTCCTTTTATCCCTCATATGAGTATTAGATTCTCCAGGCCCTTTTTCTTCATTACGTAGCTCAGTACCTCAACTGTTTCTTCCTGATATTAACTATGAGTTTTCCTCTCGTCTGCATCCTCTCTAGCAATTTATCGTTGCTCACAATATAGATCAGCCTATTCAGTCGATATATCACATTTTCTCTGTCGTTAATGGTTAAGTTATCTCTGCATCTTCAATGTTAATATTAGAAGTAAATGAAATATTATATGGACACAAGGCGACACACGTGTGTATATGTGAGTGTTTCCATTTGCGTTCAGGCATAAATGTACATGAAATCAAACAATGCTAAAATGAAATATTCTACCATCAGCAATGAACTTCGACATCTGATCGAAAACAAAACTGATGAATCTGTCTAATAAGAATTCCCATTACTGGTATAATTCTTCATTCTGTGAATACCCCCAGGATGCCGTTTCATTACTGAAAAGGCATAAAAGTTGTCAGACGTTAGTACGAGCATCGTATTTTCTGGTGGAAACCTTGCTAAGCAAGTGTTGGTTACTGATTTCTACTGGGCAGCGTGATATCGTGCACTGTTAAAGAGGCGATCAATCAAGGGCAGTCCGACAGCGAGACGTTCGCTAATAAACTTGGCCAAATTTGACGCTACCTAATCGCTTCTTTCCATAGGGTTTAATCTCAAAAGTAAAAGGAATGGAAGGAATTAAAACGCTTCATGAAGATTGGTTACAATTGCAGTTAAAAGTCTAAGTTTTTGGTTTGCATTAAACTAGCGTATTATTTCAGATATAATAACTTAGTTTACAAATACTTACTTTTATGACTACGAATTCTATCACTTTTCTCACACTTTGTGTTCTTCACCGCTCAAATATTAGTACATGCGCATTGAAATGGGAAGAATAGCCATTTCTCTGCAGGTAATATTAAACATTGATTTAATGATTATTTTTATTAATGTCGTCTGAAATAAATAAAATATCCTTCTTTAAAGATATTTTGCAGAAAAATAATTATCAACATTCTACTAAATATTAAGTATATTTTTTGCATTGATGGTGATATATTTCCTAACATTTTGTTTAAGTGTGGAAAGTTAACCTATGCTGCTTTCTACTTTTCTTTTAGCTGTCCTTTGAAGTCTTTAAATGGCGTTTTTTTTTTTGTTATTTGGTTAAGAGGTTAATTCTTCTGAAAGAAATATTTTTATAGGCAATAATTTTCACATTTTTAAATAAAGTGTACGCCGTCCATGACATCTATTTTAAAGTTCAGATTTGAGGAAGATTTTTATGAAATTGACTCAAGTTCTTAATTTTTTTCCTTTAGTTTTGTTGCATTTTCTAGTTGGGGACAAAGTTGCAAATTGCACCGCTTATTTTATTCTGAATTTCTATATTCTCTCTATTAGATACGTTATAACTGAGTCGCACACCGTTATACCTGAAATGTTTAGACATTTTAATTCCAAATTTTAATTTTTCATGTTGGAATTAACAATTGTCGTAAATATGGAATTATGCTAATATAGTCATGCTTCTACAAAAATAAATGAATACAGATTTAGCATAAGATTATGAAGATTTCTACAACGAGATACTAAATAATTAAACATTGTTAAATACTGGCTCGTGAGTGAACAAGACAATATGTCTGAATATCTTCTTTTTGTTTAACCTTGTATCAACATCTATGGGTTATTTAAAACCAAAAACTATAAACTTGTGCGAAATTTTATTTGTTTTTTCGTTCTGTTTCGCAGGAAATAACAATGACTTTATTGATAAAATTCTCACTATTTAACCTGTAGCTGAAGAGGAAGAAGTGAAAGCATACCTTCCGCAAAGTTATTTACACGTAAGTGAACATAACCGACGCAACTAAAATTGATACTTGTCTCTCCAGTTAAAAATTCAGAGCTATTATAGGTTACACCACCCACGCATCCAAGATTACAGCATCTGAGATTTTGAATCGGTCAACCATCTAGGTACTGATTAGGATCGACGTTACTTAACTTCAGTGAACGTAGAGTAAACCGAAGTTTCAACGCAATGTGGCCGTAATCCTTTTAATATAGGCAATGTTGATGCTAGTTCAATGAATGCGATTGTTTCCCTATAAAGAATTTGCTGATGTTATTATTAACATTGGAGACGTTAAGATTTACACAGAATATATCCCAAGCGCAATTACTAAGTTTCATTAAATAACAGTTACATTACATTTATTTCCTATGTAATCATTTTCCAATACGTTTGAAAATATTCAGAAATTCAAAGATAATGTTCATTACTTTTTCTCCGAGTAAATACGTTTCTGTTTTACAAATGTTTATTCGTCTTCTTTTTTCGTGTCCTGGATATAAACGATCATGGGTCTCTACATCTTATCTTCCCTTTCTAGCCCTCAGCTGTGTTTTTCCTTTGTCAAATATCCTTCACAGTCAGGTCATGAAAAAACACAGGCATGCAAGGTAGGTAGTTTGCTTTCTTTTCTGCTAGGTTTATGTTTTTAGGTGTTTTTTCTTCTTCAGTATCAAATAAATTTTAGCTGTCTCTTTCTGATTGTAAGTATTCTTTTTTTGGTCATTTTTAAGGACTTCCTTGTTTCTTATTTGCATCGTTCAATATCCTCAGTAGAACCAAAAGCCTGTTGCCGATAATCCTCTTTTTATGTTGAGGGTATTGTCCATTATTCATTCAAGAGGATGCATAGCACAGCTCAATTTTCGTTATTTCTAACTATTTATTGTTCTGTTATTAAGTTAGACTGGTTGCAAATCAAGGCTATTCAAACTAATAAGTCTTTCTATTAAATCCATACCTGAATGAAAGAAACGGATTAATGCCTTTCTTAAGGGAATTTGCTCGTAAGTAAATGTAACTAAATAAATTCGAACTCGGCTCTCTGATTTCTCATTCTGAGTCAATATTCATTGTACCAAGTTACACATCCACAGCTACAAAGTTAGAAAGTTTAAAAATTAATCAAATGAACTTAATCTATTTTTAAACAAAGATATACTAATCATTATTAAAACTTGATTAAAACATGATCCGTACTTGAGCTATTCTTCTTATTATCTTTATTACTGCATCAAGTCTTGTTAAAAGTTGATTTACGACTGCAAACTTATTCTTATCTATTTTTAATTTACTTTTTTTTGACCTTATTTTTGTCAGTAAGTAATTTATTAATGGGGATGATTTTCTACTTTGATTAGATCGACGAAATTACAAGATTAAGATAACTATCCGGTAAATATCTTGTTCCAATTAGTCTATTTTGGAATCTCTCGCTCAGTCTAAAAGATTTCTTGGAAATATGACTGCAGTTAAAAAGATAATCAGAATAATTGAACTGGACGATATATTACTTCCCACTGTAATTTTTCTCTTCCGAACGACGCCTGAGAAAAGACTTCAAAGTTTAGCAATTGTCTCACAATAAAAGAAACAGTAAAAGAAATCGTGAAGAAGTACTCAAGTTAAATTTATTGTTTCATTCATTCATATTTGTACATGAAAGTAAAAACTGAAATGAATAAGTAAACAATTGTGGAATATACATACATACATATATATATATATATATATATATATATATATATATACTTATTTATAAATAAAAATTCGTGTGTGTATGTGTGTGTGTATGTGTGTGCCCATTACTATAGACTCCAAAACGGCTGAACCGATTTTCATGAAAACTTACACATTTGTTCTATAAGCGTCTGCGAGTGTTCTTAGCTAGGATTTCTGTTGAAGTACCCCATATAAATATCGAAAATCGATAATCGAAAAAATAGGGTTATAGAAGGAGTGGTCCAATTTTAATCAAAATTGATGCACTCATAGACAAAGACATAAATATATATATATATATAAAACGCAAGACGTTTATATGTGTGTCTATTTATCTACCTGTATGTCTGTATTTTTTCAGTCCTTTTATTTTAGTTTTGCTTCGGGTTTCACTTTACGTAGGTATAACTGTAGTCTCAGCCATGATACCATATACTCAGAGGACTTATTTAACCTTCAAAATTCAGTTTACGACGAAAAATCTTATTTGATATCGATACCAGGAAATTAAAATTTGACTTACACCCATTCATTTTTCTTTCAGTCTAAGGTTTCGCTTTAACTGGAGACAATTATTTCTTTTTAGTCTGAGCTCCTGAACCACGGATTAGTATTAAAGCTTTCGTTACAGCCTAGCAACGCCGGGCTATACGGTGACTATATATATATATATATATATATATATATATATATATGAAAATGGTAGACTTAAAATCTGTACCTACTTACGCATTTACGCATCGTTTATTCAGTAATCAATTTGAATACTCTCGGCGACTGGCGTATGTTTACATTTTATATAGCACACTAAAGTCCTCCTACCTATACCTCGCGACAATATATTAGAGGTAGAGTCTTTGATTGATATCAATTTCGTCGGGTTTCAATACTGGCTAGAAGTCAAACCGTACTGATGTACTGTGATACAGCAAAACAGAACTGTCTGCGGACGACTATATATGAACGAGATATTGATATATATTTTCGTAAAACAAATATCGAAAATGTTACACGCACACACACGTTACAAATTAGAAAAAAGCATACTGGGAACACGTTTTGTCTTGCAGGACTTCATTTGAATAACTATGAAAAAGCATTCGACAAAATACACCAAAAAGATATGATAGACATGTAATCAAGATATTTTACTGGCTTCAAAATTTGCCTGGATACTGACTGGAAACGGGTTTAGCAGATACACAAAGATAGAAAGGAGTGTAAGTCTACTATATGTATTCTCACCAGACCTATTCAAAAAACACAGTGAGAACATTCTGAGATCTGTAGAAGTCACACTAGAATTCGTTTTGATGGACGAAATCTGAACAATATAAGATACGCAGATGGTACAGTGCTGATACCAGACAGAGAAAAGAAGATAAAAAATCTACTACAGGTAGTAGAAAAAAAAGCGAAAAGAATGACTACATACCAACTACAAGATAAAAAGAATCCATAATAATCAGTACAAAAAGGAACCAAAAATGCCAACTACAATTTGGTGATACCAAAATCTGTGCAGAAATACCTGGGATGTGTTATAACACAGAACAAAAAATGCGATGCAGAGATCTGAACGCGTATTAGCATGGCCAAAAATGCATTCAAAAGCTGAATATAGTATTAAGAGACAGGAAAATTTCGCTGAAAACAAAAATGACAGTATTTGATATTTCTGTGTAGTTTGTTCTTCAATATGACAGTATAAAAAAACAATGAATGAATGACTTGACGCAACTGAAATGTGATTCTACAGAAAGATGCTATGGATACAATGGACGGGACACGCTATCAAGGACAATGTTTTGGAGGGAATGGACACAAAAATGAAACTGATACTTAACATCAGAAAATACAACTTAATTTTTTGGGACATATATTATGGAACGGGACTTGGAGAAATGGATCCTCACGGTAAGGATAGAACGGAAGAAGGACAAGTGAAAGCATTGCACGTCATACTTGATTGATTAGATGAGAGAGGTGATAGGTTGAGGTTGAGTAGAATAACAAAATGTAGTATGAGGAGAGACTATAGATAGGATGATGTGGAGACCCATGATCGCGTACCTTATAAAGAAACACAGCACTCAGAAGAAAACAGGATTACACATGCACACGAACAAGGGATGGTTAAAAAATTATATTATATTATATTATATATATATATATATATATATATATATATATATATATGAAATGTGTATGTATATAAATATTACTATATATATATATTGGCCGAAAGGTTCCTCGGGTTTTGGGATTAGTATGACGTCTTTTATTTTTAAAACAATTTGTGGTTTCTCTGGGTACCGATCTTTATTCATACACACACACACACACACACACACACACACACACACACACACATATATATATATATATATATATATATATATATATGCAATATGTTATATATATTCTATTATTTATATATCATATATGCGCGGTACTTATTTGAAAGCGCTCAATGTCAGTGATAGACCTAACGTTCTCAGTTAGATAGGTGTGAGTTTGTGACCCTGTGTTTCACGCTCTTGCGATCATCAGACAAACGATTTGTCTGACGATAGCAAGAGCTTGAAAACCAGGGTCACAAACTCTTACCTATCTAACTGAAGATATATAAAGCCAAATATTTTGAAGGTCTTTTTCTTTACATCAAATGTGTTACTAGGTGTTAATAGATGATCTGCTCAGTCCTCTACAGTAAATTTACGCCTCGGATCTTACAACACTTTATCATTGCTGCAGATATGTTATTAACACAGTGTAGCATGCATAATAAGAAAAGTGATAAAAAACGTAAAAGGACACTAAATTCGGTCACCAACTTAAGTGTCATACGTGATACACGCTTGGTTGATCATGTCTCGAAATAAACATGACTGACTCGGCAGAGGATTATCATGCAGTAGGTTGCCATTACTTTCTGCGGTAGACTGGTTGCCAGCAAAGGCTATAGACCCAATCTGTTATTTAACCCATAACTGAAGGAATGAGACGGGTTTATACCTTTCCCAAGGTTATTTTTCGCGTAAGTGAATAAAAGGAAATCAACTGGAATTCGAACTCGGCTCCCCGATTTTTCGTTTCAAGCCGATTTCCATTGCACTACAACACTCATCTTAGACTAAATTAATTCTGCTAAATTAATTTAAATATTTTCAAAATTTCCAGCACCCCATATATGCGTATGTCTGTTGTGCCAAAAAAAATAAAATAAAATAAAAACAAATTAGGTCTGTTTGATTTTTGAGGGACAAAACGCATATATATATGTAATCTTTCCAACTATATCATAAATATCGTTTAACACACGCATATATATATATATATATATATATATATATATATAGAGAGAGAGAGAGAGAGAGAGAGTGGATGTGTGTGAGAGCATGTATGTGTGCGTATTCAGGTATGATGAATCAAATCTTCGGGAATTTTAAACAGGAGCATATGAAGAGAAGATGATTAATTTAATCGAATCCATGTCGTGGCGTCTGGTTTCTCAACCACAATTGTTTCCACGTACAGCTGCTTTGTCCAATGAAACGTAATGAGCATGATTGGACAGACGCCGCTTTCCTTGAACGGCCACTCCTTTTCTATTATCGTAATCTCTGATTAGAGCAATTAGAGAAAGTCTACCGGCTACAAACACGTAACGGCCAAATGCGCTCAGAGTGAAGACAGAAGGAAGAACTGAAACGGAAAGAAAAGGTAAAACTGGTGATATATTGATGGAAAGAGAAGAAATTCGCCTTACTATGATGTATACGCTGTCAGAGGAATACAAGAGAAAATCTAATCGTTGACAGCATAAATGCTTGTAATTGTGATATATCAGGTAAATTTCCCATTGTTATGTCTTCAATTAATAATCACTAGTTGCATAATTTTCTCTGGGCATGTTGAAATCTCATCTTTACATTTTAAGGGGGTTAGATTGTAAACATTCTTTAAATATGCACTCAGTCAGCTACTGCTTATCTTGTTGTAATAATTATTCAAATATGTTTTTAATATATATATTTACTTTCATAATTTAGAGCGGGACTAGTGTGTATTCAGCAGTGGCTGGTAATTATTATTAATAATAATAGTCATTATATTTTATTTATTTCATTCAAGTAACACATATATATAGCTCCAACGCACTGCAGGATGACAACTACCAGGATATAAAAAAATTTACTCTGCCCGATTCTGATACATTAATATATCATGGACAAGGGACCAGCAAACTGTTACCTAGAGTAACGTACGTGATAAGTAACGAAAAAAAATGTCGAATTATTATAATTTCATTTTTCTTGTCCATTTGTTAGTTAACATGTGCGTTACACTTTGTTCCCTGATCGGTTCGCTGTTCTTGTAGTTGATAAGAAATTAAGAATTAAAATCAACTTTGTTCTTCACTTTTACAAAATTTAACAATGACGTGTGAAGTCCTTGTTTCTCCCAAATAGAAAAAAAGATTGATCAGGTGCTTAAGGGAAAAGTCGAAACCGTATTTTGCGAGTTGATACTAAATTGGCTTTCTGACCAATAGAAGCGATTTGCATAATTAAAAGGGACTTAGCGATCCAGTGCGATAAATCTAAATGATTATAAAGGCTTTGATCAGGTCAGCGCCAGTCAATCAGAGTGAAGCAGAAGAGACGATCAGCTAAAATGTGACACGGCAGAAATTTTACGTCGGCCTGGACATAAGGTCGCGTCGCACATCGTTCTGTTTCTTCTTCTTTCTCGTGTGCTGATTCCGTTTACTTCTTCTCCATCCAAATACACTCCTACCAAACAAACGCTTACATACATATGTACGTATGCATAAAATCTTTTCAACAAATTACTTCCAGGAACATTTCTTAACTCATGACACCTTGAACATTCTCATTGAATTTTTAAACACTAATGATTCTTGTTATTCTTTCCCTTTAATAAATGTCTTTTTTAACAGGAAAAATCTATATTATTGTTCTTCTATTATTCCACACTAATCCACAAAAATTCACACATGTCGACCTTTTGCTGCCAACCAACCTTATGAAGAAAAGCTTTTGATAATTCTGATGATAACTCTGGAAAAATATGTAAGCTGTAAAAAGTTCAGTCATGTATGATACAAGGCCGGATTAAATAAATATTACCCATCTCCTTACGTCAACATCCTTATATAATGAGTCTAGCAGCAGCGAACAAAGTAAATTTGTAAATATTTACTTTACTTCTGAATAGTCTCAATTTGGGGTTCTTAGAATCTTTATATATATATATATATATATATATATAGTTATGTATCAATTTTACATTGCGACATGGAAATTTCTATGTTTCGAGATAGGTTCTCATCGTCAGGCAATATTGATGTGGTTGTGCAGATGATTTACATTTCATCTGCACAACCACATCAACATTGCCTGATGATGAGAACCTATCTCGAAGCAGAGAAATTTCGATGTCGCAATATAAATTTGATACATACCTATATAATTATATTATATTAAGCTCTATAATACTCATTATATTGAGCACTGAAAATAAAAAAAAACCTTGAGTCCTCTTCACTTGGAATTATATATATATATATATATATATGTGTGTGTGTGTGTGTGTGTGTGTGTGTGTGTGTGTGTGTGTGTGTGTGTCGGTTTTCTTTGTATCACATATAAAAACAATTTATTGACATGCTTTTTTTATTACGAAAAAAGATGGAGGAAATATATTTAAGAAGCCTTGTTGAGGAGTTAGTGAGGAAATGACAGAATAGAATGAGAAAATCCAGAAAAAGTAAATAAATGATTTAAGAAAGAACGAGAAAATTGTTGCAATGACAAAATTACAATTATCATAGCTGCAGTTTAAGTGAAATGTCACTTAGGTAAAAGAACTAACAGAAATAGAAAATAGCGCAAAATAGAGAAAAAGCTTAAAATTTGCATTCTCTATATGTTATACACATTGCTTGATGGAAAAAGCCATGTAAAGTTTTCTCAGATTTCAATAACAATAAAAAAGGAAATTGCACGTGCACTTTTTAGTGTAATATATATTTAAAAATACAGTATAATGTTGTATATTTCCCTTGCATTAATAATAATAATGAAAATAATAATAATTATAATTGCAGTAATAATAACAAGGATAATAATAGTGATAATAAAATTAACAATAATGATAATGACAAGTTTAATGATAATGATATTATAAATAATTATGATAATAATAGTAATGATGATAATAATAAGGATAATAATTATTATAATAATATTAATAATGATGATATTAAGAATAATGCTGATAACAATAATGATTACTAATAATGACAATAATAATGATAATAATAATGATAACGATAATAATAATGACAGTAATCATGTCAATAATATTGATAATAACAATAATAGAGTTTTTTCACACAAAACACAAATTCTATTGGCGTTGTTTTCATAACAGCAAAAAAAATAATTTACTTAAGGATTCGATTTAATATGATGTTTTCTCTTAATGAAGGAATAAGAGACCAAAAATGTTTTTACATTGCCGGTGTATACTTGCGGATTCAAAAAAAAAACGAATATCCGGTTTTTGTACTGTAGACTAAAGCGTAAATGCAAGCAAGGTTTTGTTGTAGATTAAATTGTAGTAAGACTAGCAGTATAGTTGTCGGGTGTAATGAAAGCTTATATATATATATATATATATATATATATATATATATATATATATATATATATATATATTATCGATTTACTGCACTATTGTAAGAACTGCAACCTTGAAACTGCGGAATATCGTTTCTTATGTCATTGTCTATGAGTGTATCAAATTTGATTAAAATCGGATCACTCCTTCTATAACCCGATTTTTTCGATTATCGACTTTCGATATTTCTCGGAGACACATCGACACAAACCCTAGCTGAGAACTCTCGCAGAAGCTTATAGTACAACTGTGTAAATTTTCAAGAAAATCGGTTCAGCTGTTTCGGAATCTATAGGTAACGGACACACACACAGAGACAAAGTTCCATTTATAAATAAGTTTAGATAAATTGCATACGAGTAGCCATCACAGTAGGCTTTATTAACCTTTTAATCGACAAAAAGAACATTTTTTGTGGGAGAAAGATGAACAAGAGATCATTTGGTATCTCAATGTGAGAAAGTTGCTCAATCACAGATCAAGAAGAGGCAATATTACAATACTAATTAAGATATTAATTGGCAACTATTAATAATTAATTATGCAATATAAAATGTATGGACATTGGCAACACATCATAATGTGAATAAAATCAGTCTAAAATTTTTCGAAGATCTAGTGACAAACATCTAATATGCTAGAACAATACAAATCAGCCTTTAAAAAGAAGAGTTGATCATGCAAAATCCGAGACGTAGTCTGCCGAGTTGCTAGAAAATAGGAAAATGGACAAACTGGAATTTAAGTTGATCTTGAGTTTTATTGAACTGACTATGATACGCACAGTTATCGAAGCTTTACCTATTGTTACTAAAATGTTCAATAAATGACTTCATACAATCAGTCCAAATATATGCTGATTAAAAGAAAAACAACACATTGCCTTTTAAAAAGCTAAACAAAGTACTACGAATTTGGATTAATTCGTCCGAAAAAAAATCTAAATTGCTGTGATAAAAATATTGTATGTTAGTGAAGGCTAGACAATTTCGTCACAGATTAAGAGAAAATTCGTCACAAAGGAAATGTGGTTTGACAAAAGGATAGTCAGAATTCAATGATGTAAGCAACGAGGAATAATATGAGCATTTATAATCAGAATAGGAATAAGAAGTTAACAATTTTCAAACGCATAATTAGAAAAGGGAGCTTGGCAAAAATTCATTTCGCAGGATATATCGAGAGCAATTGAAATAGAGTAGGATAGCGAACTTTGACTTTGTGTGAATGGATAAGGGCTCAGCGTGGAAATCTTAGCAAACGCAGAAACGCTGAAATGTGTCGTTATTACTGTACAATGTTTCAGTAAAGACATCGGTATGGATTTGGAATTAGATAGGTGTACAAAAGAAACATTCAAGAAATGGAGAATTACAGATCTCACCTATATAGTTTACAAAGACTTGGATAGCAGAACAAGAATATGCCAGTGAAAAGGATAGAATATACCATACCCATATGAAGAAAAGATTAAGAAAAATGCTACACGCGTTTGTTGTTAAATACATAATTGAATTAACAAAACAGAATATCAGGCATAAACACTTTGGCTGTCTTTGTTGTGAAGTACAGTCTCGACATGCTTAATTAGACAGAAGCTGAATTTAGGTGAATAAACGAGACGGCTTCTTACTTGCCGCAGTATGTGTCATTATACGGCTAACGTTGATTGCCTGTATGCATATCGATTTGCAGGATGTCGAGTATTATATCAGCTATAACTGTTATGCAAAATCACAAATCGGCCATCAAAGTTTCACGGAAGCTACAGAAAACTAGGTAATGATCTGCGTCAAAGAACATGAAAGAAATGACATGTTACTCAGTAATAAAGAAAGCCAATAAATTCAAATACGAATTTCAAGTGAGTAAATTAGTGCAAACAAACAATAATACAGTTACTGCAATGACAAAGCATTTAAAATGAAGTAAATTCAAATGCAATGTACCAAACAGAGAAACCATGGCAAAGTATGTCTCTTTAAAATCAATAGTCTATCCGTACAAAATCTTAACAAAACAATCAACATACAACGATATCGATGTAGAAATCTGGAAAATGCGTCACATGAGGGCTTCAATAATTCCAGTTGTATTTGGAGCCCTCGTATTGACTGGAAAATATTCCGATAGACTCATTGAAGGGATTCCTAGTAACCCAATGAAATACAAAACATTTTATGCGTACAGTTTACACACAAAGAAAATGTTTATCTATATAAAATATGTTTGATCGTTGTTTATTTGGGTCTTAATAAAAATGTGTCAATTAGAAGACAGATTCCGCACATACGTACATGACTATACTGAGGAAGATTTATGTCTATGTAGATAAAGGCAACGTTAGAACATATTAATGATTTGTGACGTGTCTTTGTGTATTTTCCTGACATTTTACACCTTAATATGTTACAAAAAATAAGGTAATATACAAGATTATGATGTAATTATTGTTGTGGGATCTCCCCTTTTTCATGATAATAAACACTTCTAGAGTATACATATATTCTTGCCATAGAAGCAAGGCTTCAGATCCGTTAGATACAGTACGATACCGAGTGATACCGAGAATACCGATATACGAAGAATACTGCATTAGTAGTTCATAGTAGCTCTGAGCTCCACTCAGCAAGAATATTAGTACACAGGACCCGTCAGCTTCCGACGTGGACATACTACGGCTTCACTTCAGATATATATATATATATATATATATATATATATATATATAAGTCGTACTAACTGTATTCTTGGATTATTAACCTGCGTTCAAGTTTGTAACTTTATGTTTAATATACTTTTTTTCTATCTCCAATTCTGATTGTTGTTCATTTATTTGGTGCTGTTCCCATTCCCGGAATCCACAACAATTATATTGTAAACTTCTCCAAAAATGTTGGATATTTTTCACCGTCCAAATATATAAAGAACAACTGAACTGTTAGCAATGTCTATACAAAAAACTGTCTCCTGGCGTTTCTGGTCGGGCATTTTATACAAGACAGAGCAAAGGAAAATAAAGAGAAAATAAAACAAATCTAATTTATATCATCCAAGCCAAGTTGGAAGACAATATCTACTTATTGTAATGAAGGAATATAGAATTAGGCCGATATAGAAATTCGATGTTCCACAGACTGCAGTAAAAGATTAACGTGAAACAACAAAAAAAGGCAAATATCTATACAAACCAACTGATACATTTTATACGAATGTGATACTCACGGCCATCCTCTAAGGAATTCATTTAAGGCAGAGACAACATTTCTGAACATGGCAGTAAGAAATAACACGCAGTACGTTATTACTAAAATTATAATAATAACAGCAATATATTTTCATCTGAAACACAAAACTTTTTTTGTGAATAATACTTCCACACCCAGAAAAAATCAAGGTTGGTAATTTATTAATATAAATATCCTTCAATTACTCTAAATTATTGTTAGAGCTTCGAAAATAATTTCTTTAAATAGTTTTTTTTTTCATCAAATTACCTCAAACAAATATACAAAGGGCTACTGAGAGTGAAACAGGATGTGTATACTTGAAAAGTAACCGAAAACCCAAGCCTAAACAGGAAGCAAGGGATATGCCCAGACCTATTCAAAAAACTGCGGGTTGGAGGACTGTGGACAGGACGAACGGTCAAATCTATCTACTCAAATTGAAGAAACAGTAGATAAACAGGAAATAAATATTAAATGAAATTTCAGACGCTAAAACTATACAAAAGAAACCAGAAAGCCATTTCTAAATAGGAAACCGTCAATAAACATCTAGCCCTGTTCAAAGACATGAGAGAAGCGTGAACCAAATTAATTAATACAGCACAGCAAAATTATCAACAGCAATTAAAACAAGAAAAGTAATAATTAAAATAATAATAATAAAAGCATGTTGCAACAGGCGTGGCAATCATGATTTTCTGTGTACATTTCTAAACCAGGCAGATTAATGTTGTGGTTTTAAAACTATATCTTCTAATAACCTGTTACACCTAATTCCGCCTATTACCACCATTTTTAAGAGCGAGGTCACACACACACACACAAAAAAAAATGAGTACTCCTGTTGAATATGGCTCTAGTTGCGAAGTCATCATTTTCCAAAATGGCAGATTTAACTTCTATCTTCATTTTCATGACAAATGAACTTACGAGCTACTGTGGCACCAGGAACGAATAATCCCGATTACATTCATATTTCTTTCTTCTTCTTCTATGTCCACTGTCCCTTCAGGACGTAGACGATCATGGCTTTACACGTCTCACTATCCCTGGTGGCTCTTAGCACACCTTCTGTTACACCATGCAACATTCGTTCCATCATCCACCTGATTAGGTGCTTCAAATATCCGTTGCTTTCCCCTGTCTCCCTTTCCCTGTATCTGGCCTGTTAGTTTCAGGTTCTCCAAACCCTTCTTCCTCATTGCATGTCCCAGGAACTTCAGCTGTCTCTTCCTGATGGTCAGTATTTGTTTCCTTTTTGTTTCCATCATTTCTAGCAACTTATCATTGCTCACATGCTCGAACTTTGATATTCGCAGCATCCTTCTGGAGAACCACATTTCAGTTGCTTTCAGTTTTTCCTTCATCTTTGAAAAAAATAATCCGTTTGCAAAATTAAAAAAAATGCATCTTGACACTAAAAGACATGTGAAGAAGGGATATTTTCTCAAATCGTAATATATAAAATTAACACATATATTGAGACATTTGTTGGCTCATTATCGTCATCTTATTCGCGATTCTCTTTCTTCCCCTAGTGACAGGGGAGTGGATGGCTATGAATCAAATTATTTTTGTGAACTACTCTTAGCGACAGTGGAACCTATACACTTGGTCAGAAGCACATCTATCGCGGCTGAAATGTGATTGAGACACGCGGGATCTAAGCAAAAACGTATGTTTTAATCAGGTTTCCGGTCACTTAATAGCACCAGGCCGTCTGGCTCTGCACTTTTCCAACAAAATGTCATTAACAAAACACATAATCGCGTACGCAAGTTAGAAGTTATCATACATCGGAAAACTAATTATTTTTCACCGGAAACAATTGTTCAAGATAGAATGACAAAACTAAAATACAGTTTCTAATAAAGAACATTCAGAAGTCTACCTTCAAGAAACTAAAATTTGCCGCTCAAATATTCCCAATAAATCAGAATGGAAACTTATTTAATTCTATCAAAGATAAAGGAAGTAAATAAATAAAACAATTTAATTAATTTGAAAATGTACTTGATGCACCGAGAATTTAATAAAATACTATTTATTACTATCTTTAAGGTTACGTTTATTTATATGTCATGAATATTAAGCCTGTCAATGGCGTAAAACAAAAGTAAAGAATTCAACTCGTTATTTGGTTGGTGGAATGAGTACGCGTCATTATTGTGTAACACGCAAACTTTCCACGAGAGAAAAATTTAACAAAATATTCGTGTGTAAATAATCAGGAGCATGTATCGCTGGAATGGTTTACTAATCATATATCCCTCTTTATATATATACATGTATGTGTGTATGTGTATGTGTGTGCATGTGTATACGCATATCTGCGTGCATCTGATAAGAATTATGTGTACGCATGTTAAATAAAGAAAATAACACGCATCAATTCGGAAATATAATATATTCGAAGTAGCCCCCTCCTAGTTCTGAAAGCACGCACATTATCCAACGTTTCATTTGATGAAATCATTCTTGAAAGTAAGTTTTGGGGTTAGTGAGCAGCTGTTTTGTCTCATTTTCTTGAATTTCCATGAGGTGCTGTACTCTTGTTTCTCTCAAGTGGGAAGTGGTAAGACTGTCACACTCGGCACACTTTTCTTCCATGCACTGCAATATACAAAAGATTTGTGCAAGAATGGTATATCTTGCTGTGTATACACCACAGAGATCAAAGGTCAGTTTGTGCAAAGCGGCATCACTCTGTGAATTTTGGCTTCGTTGACATAGCAATAGTCTTTATATGTTTGATCAGATCTTACTATTACTGCCAACGTGATTATAGGATATATTTTTTATTTGAATTGCTCAACATTACCATTTAATGGACAGGGTGAATTAGTTATATTACCCTGCAGGGTTGATGGAACCTCGGAGCTGTGGTTGATACTGCAACTATGCTGTGTGGGTCTTCGTTACATTTTCTGTGCACGTTGTCTAACATGAGCAACATTCTAAACAAAGCCAGGACGCCCAAACCTTCGGTCACGATAGATTATGACTTCGAGCTAACCCAACCATAATCAAATTCTCAAGTGAGCCTTCTATGTATATACATTTGGGCCTCAAGTTCTCTTTATACAGGTTCATTAAAATGGCAGGCAACGTGTCTTAATTAAGTTTTTTTATTAAATTTTTCATGTGATCATATGTTTGTTTTTTTTTGTTGTTTTTTTTTAAGGATATAAATTACATAAAATTAACCAAATATTTTGTTTATTCAAGTGGTTTCGACGAAAGGTTTATCCATAGCGCTTGGATAAACAAAACATTTTTATATAATTTATGTTCTCAAAAGGAACAACCTCATAAGGTCACTTTATTCTTCTAAATAATTTTCAGCGATTTTGATTAAATTCTACTCTAGTGGTCATATATTTTGTTGTTGTTGTTGAATGCTATTTTCCAACATTTACTCGAATATAATGGAGGTAAATTCAGAGTAATCTATCTACCAAAATACAAAGTATGATACGCTCATGATGCAGGAAGAAATATTTATAAAAATGTAAAGTCTTTCTTCAACAAAACATGAAAAACCTAAGAGACACACAGAAACATGAAATTCAATGATGCTAACTAATAAAAATTTCACGAACTATTTAAAAACCTTGAACATTTGAGCTGATCACCGACCACTTATCTATATATACACGATACGTTTGGCAATCAGAAAAACAAACGGATCACGTTATCTAAATTCAAAGTGAGTCAACTTTAGAATCGAAATATGTGTAACGATACAAACACCATCGTGGATACATAATATATTATACACAAAATAATAATATAATTAAAATAACAACAATAAATATACACTTTAAACAAAACATTCACGGCTACTCGTACTTTTTTGTTCTATACATCCCCATCTCTTCACCTCGGGGTTCTTGACAAAATCCAGCTGAGAAACTGCAATGTTATCAATTCCGATTGGCATGTTAGCTTCAGTCAATTTCTCACTAGCGTAATGTGGCTTCCCTCTGTCTATTTTACAAATAATTTTACGGCTTTACCTGCGACGTGTGTACCTCTCTGATGTCCTCACTGCATGAATTTACTCGAACTAATAGACTAGCAACTATATCCCACACTTTTATAGTGAAACCAATAAAATGTAAGCTCAGCTTCTACACTAGTAGTTATATTTCGCACTTCCGCATGTGAAATTCCCTTCCGTTAACTTACTTCCCTGCCAACTACAATATCCAAGAATTTAAATGTATGATCAATTGCACGTCTTATCTTTTTGACTCGCATCCTTTCTCTTATGTTCTTTTTCCGGTCCACTCTACTCTCATCAGCATTCTTCACACCAGTGTTGTCCTCCTTCACTTACCTATTCTCCGGCAACCCCTACAGCCTGTTTCTCTTTCTTATTAGTCTCTTCTTATGCCACCCCCCTGTGTACCAGTGGCAGTACTGCCTTGCTTGCGGTGATATGATTGTATTGTATATATATATATATATATATATATATATATATATATATATATAAATTTAGAGTATCGATGTAAGAAACAATTTTCTAAACAAAAATATAAGAAAAAATGAATGCCTATTATGTTTAATCATGAGCCGTTCTAAACGTCGTATTTTGGCTTTAATTTCAGTTGAAAATAAAGAGAAAAGTTCTCCAAAAATTGGATAATTTTTTATTAATTTGGTTCTAAGCTTTCGGATCACATGAGCCATCTTCAGAGAGGTAATTAAGACGGTAACACAATAACATCCACTATCAGCGACAATTTTATTTTGTGTTGACTAATATGTTGTGTTGCCGCTAGGCAAATATATATATATGTATATGTATATATATATATATATATATATACATATAAATTATATATATATAAATTACTTATATATATACAAGTTACTTATATATATATATTTATATAATTAATATATATATACATATATATATTAATCATTATATATATATATATATATATATATATATATATATATATATATGCATATTTATAAGTGTCACTCATTAAATAAAACTGCCATTTTACTCTTCGAATATATCATTGGCAGATATTACCTATTTCTGCTTTATGACACCCTTACTACTGCATAGTAAATTATAAGAAAGAGAGAGAGAGAGCGACAGAAAATGAAAGAAAGAAACAAACAAACAAGCAAAGAAACAAAGAAAGAAACAAAGAAAGAAGCAAAAAATGCTACATTGATTAGAAAATTAGTTAATGTACATAAAATGGGAGAAAGATCAAACATTGTTCCCTGAAAATATAATAAACTTTGGGGGAAATTAGAGAAATGAAGAACCATAAATATATTTTTTAAAAGCTTTGTGATCTTAAATAATTACTGCGTTGTATTCAGCTATCAAAACATAAAATACTTGTGTGAAAGTGTTGAGTACTAAAAGATGCCAGGAAAATTAATGAAGTCAACTTCCGTCATCTTTTTTATGCTCCCTTAACTTTTTCGAATTTAGTTGTTTATGACTCTTCAGTGGCTTGCTTTTAACTTTATTAGTTGAATAACTGAACCATAACCCATTTGTAATAAAATGGCAAATATGAATATAAGTTTCTACAAAATATATCATGAGGGTGGAACAAAGGTTGATGATCAATAAAATCAATAATGTAGCAAGATCGTATAAGGATATATAAGGATCGTATAAGTAATAAGGAATTTAAAAAATAACTGACCTCTTACGAATGTTTGGCAGCAGATTAAATTCTAGGAAATTGCAGGCTGATTTTCAACACAGGTAAACTTTTTTGTCTGTTACATTGTCGTTAAATTAATCATCCAGATCTAAATACCGACCGCTCGATTGTTTCATCTTACCTAAATATACCAAAATAGAAGAAGAAACCAATAAGTAAATGCTTATATAGATAATGAAACATCAAAAAATCATATTTAACAAAGAGAGAGAGAGAGAGAGAGAGAGAGAGAGAGAGAGGGGACGGAAATAGTGTAAAAAAACGATATAGAACAAAGTTTCCATTCAAAAGAATCTTTAGCATGAATACAATTAATAAACATGGAGAGCAATGTGCGTTCTAATACAGTAGATATCGGCTCGGTACGAGAAATCAGTGAGCCGAGGTCGAAATCCTGATGAATTCACTGCATTCAATCACGTGCATATGCCATAAGAAAAATATTAAATCCGTCTCATCTCCTTCGCTCAATGGGTTAAATAGCAGGATAGAATGTTTTTTAAATCCTTGCTTAGCAAGCAGCCTACCACAGAATGTAATGGCAATATACTGTATGTATCACGTATGACACTTAACTTACTGTAGAGTAAACACATCCACTATTTAACATGCTTTTAAGTATTCCGATTTTAATAACGACTCTTGGTTGCAAGCCACATTTCTGATTGGTTTTTTGTTTTTTGACAAATGAACGAAACCGTTTCCGCTGTTTGTTGTTGCACTGTAACTGATAATAATCTTCATTTTTGTGAGCCAGAAACAATTTATACTTTCTCGACGCAGGGCACCTCGAGGTGGTGTAATGGTTAGCAAGCTTGTCTTGCAAGAACTATTGCAATTAAGTAGTGAGTTCGATCCTCACTGGGTACCCCATACTTTCGGCCTTGTGCCACATCTAAGCTGCGCTTAGTAAATTACTATACTTTCTCGACGCAAACAAATATTTAGTCAGCTAGGTCCCATACGCCACAAACGCTAGGGAGATCATGTCTCTTTCGAATGATGATAGAGATTTACAGGTTGGTTGCTGTTTCTTTGTGCACTAGAATGCTAGTCAACCGAGGTTACAGGATCCAATCAGTTTTGCTATTCAACTTTGGGCAAGAATAGATAGATTAATACCTTCCCGAAAGTATGTGCGCCAAAGTGAATGTTGATTTTCTAAGCTCCGCTTAGATGTGTTATACCCAGTATAGGGGTATCCAGTGAAAATCGAACTTACTACTCAGTTTTGATAGTTTCTAGCGTGACAAGCTTGCTAACCATTACACCACGTCAAGATGCCTTTTCGTATGTGAAACTAGGTTTCTCTGATTTTTCATTGCGAACCTATAACCATGACACTCTATATCGCATTCAAACACCAGGATTCAATCAATTATTTGATTCAGTTATGCAGATATCACCAATCATCTCTGTCCCATAATTGAGATTCATGAAGAAATTTTAGGCAGTATAATACAATGGGATGCTGGTTCATTTTGTTAGATGAATGTTGAGGTTGGCCCACCCCTCCAACCATAGGCAGATTTGTTTTGAATTTACTTTCTTCTAGCCCTTTTTTTTTATATAAAAGAACGACCTACAAGGAAGCAGATGTTTTATATTCGGTTTTTCTCCTCCTAGGTTGGTTGTCACCCATGGCTATAGGGCCTAGTATGACCTGATATTTTACTCTTAGCTTAGAGGCGTGGAGATGATTCATAACTTTACCAAATTTAAATGAATATGACGTGCTTCGCTGGAACACGGCTCTCCGAATGCTCTATCTATTACAAAAGGTTTTCATCCAATCAGAAAAAAAAAGAAAATGTTTAGGTAGTTGATTTTTTTAGCGCTGCTTAGATGTGGCAAAAAGCATAAAGTATGGAATACAGAGGGAACAACGAACTCACTACTCAGTTGTAATATGTTCTAGAAAGTCACGCTTGCTAAACATTACACTACGCCGAGGTGCCCAAGTTAACATTTAGATAGAAGCACTTACTCACTATTGTAAGAATATCATCCAGGGAACTATAAATTTTCTACTTCCCAAAATATATTTATATTGTTTGTTTTACAAGTCTTTTATTCTAAAAATTGAGTATTTGGCTGATTTCAACCTTGCGATATTCGGGCTTTTTAATTTACAATTGTGTTTTCATTTCTTCAATGAATAATGAAATTTAAACTTTTGCAAGTCAGCTCTAAGATATTACACAACATTATCTTGCTGTTAACATGAAAGAATTTTCCCTATGTCATAAAATATTTCATTTGATGACAACACTTCATTCAGTTCAATTTTTCTCCTCTTCATCACTCCGTTACTTGCATTTCCGAAGAACACATTTTCAATGAAAGGGGTTATCATCTGTCCCGTATAACTTTCGGCAATTAAAAACACCAATATCAGCTGTAATATGCGGGCATGTGCTTCGTTAAAGTTCATCTGACAAAGCACATCACACTTCAAACATATTTTGCTATAATGAGTTTTTCTACTTTTAGACTGATGGGCATCTAAGGCTATTAATACATAAGCCGTCGGTAGAGGCCGACGAATACCTTCTCATATCCATTTGTGCGAATTGGAATAGAACAAAATCAGCTGAGATTAAAAATTTCCGTGCCCAAAAGTAAAGGTTTAGTTATCTTTTAGTTTCTTTTATAAGACGGCCAGACTAAATACTATATATTGAAAAAACAATCGATTCATTTGTGAGTGTTTTTGTTGACGCATATATGAAGCTAAATCGATTCATCTTTTCGGACGCAAGAAGAAATATACAATGTTGATTTATTTTTTTAGGATGTGGTATCCGAGTGGGTAATTTAAGCCAATAGAACACGACGCAACATTGAATAGGCTATAGTCTCGTATCAGAAATGGTCTTTTTGAGAACCGTAAAAGAATTATATATCCAGTACTGTCCATAAATATTAAGACAAGAACAATTTTATCTTTTATGAGGCATCAAAATAAAGTTTAAAATCTCCCCTGTCCTAACAGTTTTGCACACAACAGGTAGTGTGCAAGAGTATCATGACAGAAATGATTTTCGTGAAAACCTCACTAAAATTCAAATACAGGGTGAAATCTATGTAAATTGCTAATAAATATTGATTATTTAAAATTAGGGGTAAAAGAAATGTATTAAAAATGTGACACGATAACTAGGCTTATATTAAGGTGGATTTGTAAAATATGTATTTTAGATTAAGAATAGAAAATGGTTAAGAATAGAAAAATAGTTTAAAAACATGTTTTCTTTAACAAAAGTACTAAGTGAAAAAGAAAAAAATAAATAAATAAACGCTTTTTCTTTGATAAGTAAATTTAAAATATTTGACTAAGTGATTTCATGTGATAGGTGACCAGGTCAAAAACTGTCTTTACTTTATCTTGAACACACATTAAGAAAGTAAAGAAAAGATAATAGATTTTTCCCTTTCTCCAGGAAATAAAAAAAGCCTGGTTACGGGTAAAATGTCAGGGCTATAAAAACATCCTACGGCTTTCACACGAAGCTTTATTAAGATAAAAAGATAAAAAAAATTCTGGAAAATATGTCGTTGGCGGCTGAGGGCAGACGGGATGTCTGCGAGATGTTTACACATCAAAGGAAGCAAAATTTGGACTTACAGTCATTAATGCTTATCTTTTATTTTAAGCCGATCGTCTAGTGGACTAGATTATTTCAATATAAATACAAGTGATTTTTCTGAGGCGATCAGTTGAGTTTAGCCGGGCATGTGCTTGAAGTAGCTACGTTTGTCAGGCACACTGAAGAAGGGAAACTCCGTTCGTCTGAGTCGGTCGGTTCTGCATTTGATCTCCATTAGTTAGAGTTAGAGCTGAGTGTCACATCGCCTGCCCCAACTGCAAGACTAACACTGAAAGTAATAAAGCATCGATTTAACTCATCCAAGATGTGGAAGTTCGTTCCTTCAATAGTTTAGCTTGTACCCCCAGCATGAGACTTCGACTTTTTCAACCAACTTCCCTCAACATCACAGCGTGGAGAAATTGTTCGGACCTTTATCTGGGGTGTTACAAAAGGGTGTTACAAAAAGAAGTTATATTTAATTTTTCCTATTTTCTATTAAACAAGTTATTTTGAAACTACTCATTATTCTATTATCCTTGGATATGACTGACTTTGAGAGGGGGGAATATTCATATTCCCCCTTCTCGAATTGGGTGGGAGTGGATAAACCTAATCTTACTTAACAATACACACTTTGGGACGAAATACAAGCTGCTTGGCAGGAGATACCATTGGATACACTGAAGAAATTGTGATATCAATGCCTAACACAATGAAGGTTGTGAGCAAAGCAAAAGGCTATTATACTAAATATTAAATTTATTTTGTAATAAGTATTTTTCTTATTAAAGCATTTTTTGAGTAAATCACATAAAATTACTTTAATTAAAATAGTTCTTGTCCTCGTACTCTTGCACCGTATTCTTTATATATATATATATATATATATATATATATATATATATATATATGCTATTTCTGGTGTTATTAATAGACATGTTTATAACACCTTATCAAGCTATTGAATATATATTGCGAAGATAATTGTACATCATATTTCAAATGCTCTCCTTTTTGAAGAGGTAACCTATTTGTATAGTGAAATAAACAATACAACGCCTCCTGAATCAAAGCCCACAGTGCTTTTTCTTTCAGTAAGTTTTTTTCGTACTATAGTTTTAAGTGTATATAGGTTAGCGACAAGGTGATAAGAAAGTCAAAAACTCCATTGGAATCGAGTGTGTTCACAAGAAAGGTTAAAAAGTAGTTGAATAAATGAAGTAACACTGCAAAACCCAGGTCCCCGTCGGCCGTTTGACTATCTCCTGCATTAAGCTTCCCTCGTATTAAGATCACAAATTACAACGTAACAGGCATCATAAGATGAAAAAACTTCTAAGTGTAGAATCATGTAGATAAGCCAAGATATAAGTGTAATCTATAAACATGTACACACATAATTTGTGTCTATTTCAAACAGGGTTATCCAAGAAATAATGAAAATATCGGGTTAATAATAATTTATTTAATTTTTTGCGCGCACACACACACACACACACACACACACACACACACACACATACACACACACACACCTTGTTCTAGTTTGTTTCTTTGCCTTGATGACAGGACTGACAGTTGGAAGGCTGAACACAACAATATCAGGGATCATTTGTAAGCTTGCCAGTGTGTTCGTGTAGCGTTACAATATTCGGGCGCTTCCTTGGAGTAAAGTCCATTGCATACAATGACCGCAGAACAAGTAGTCGACAGTCGATACAATAGTATCTAGGTGTGATAAAATCTGATGCAATTCGGGATAATGCAATATTTTTCAAGTCAAAACAAATTTCATCATACACACTGTAAATAGATACATGTTACTGCGCATCTCTGAAAATAATCTAATATGAGGAAAAATAGGAATAAATTACACGCTGTTATTTCAGTGGGTCTAAAACTGTCCGTATAATAAAAGAAATAGACTTAAGCAGTTGTTTCAATAAATTTACTCACGGGTGTACATATCTATCTATCTATCTATCTATCTATCTATATATATATATATATATATATATATATATATATATATAATTATTTAGCTTTTGGTCATAATTAAATTTGACCAGTACATAGTTATATTAAAAGTGTTCAATACAGTTATATTGTAGAATTCTGAGCATTTTTTTCATTTGTAAAAGAGTTTCTTTCTTTTTATGTCTTCAGTCAATTAACAATAACTGATTTTAGCATTTTGTTAAATCTCACGTAACAGAGAATTTTATCAACGCGCAATTTTCAAAATTAGGATAAATTAAAGCGTTTCATCTATGATCGTATGATCCTAAGAGTCATTTGTTGTTATCGTTACACTTGGTCATACTTTCTTTTCTTTCATTCAGTAACTTATGTTTATTTAGGAATAACACAATAGTTCCTTTTTGTTCCTGGTACAGTTTACATATTTTGTCGCCGTTGTGAAGTTTGGCTGTTTTATTAAACTCCACGTTATGTCTGGGCATTTTCCAGATTTTATTTTCAATTTCCACACGTGTCTAGCCAACCTTGTACAACTTTTTACGTTTGTTGTTTGAATGTTGCTTAAATATCGGCGGCACATTGAAATATTTACATAGGCCTCTCTTAATTTAAACGAATATTAAGAAACACAAATATTGTGTTAAAAAAGTATAAAGAGCTACATTTCAATGTAATATATATTTTCCTAGTTAGTAGGCAGTAATGAATAATTTGTCAAGGATTCAGAGGAGAAGCAACCGACAGAGGAATATTGATAAAACTCTCGATAGAGCTGGTGAGCAAGTTAAAAGTTTGGTTTTTAACTGTTTTATTTTTTTTTAATGAAGGTAAAATATAAAACTATTGTCAGAATCAGAAAGAGGCAGTTAAAATCTCTGGTACAAAGAAATTTAAATATCTTAGATGTTACTTAGGACTTATAATGTGACGCGATTACTTGATTTCATACTGGAATATCTACAGATGATTTCCAAAGATTAAATCAAAGAAAAAAGAACAAGAACTTTTAATTAGTAAAAATAAAAATGGTGCTGAACTGCCACGTAATTTATATATTCCTTGATGGTAAAGAATACGGTTTTATGTTGTAACGGATGAAGAGAAGACGTCGAGTAATAGATAAGTTATCCTACAGTAGGATGTTGACGAAATCATGGATGGAGTATTAATGTTACGAGGAAGGTTGTTTGGAAAATGAAAACACAATTAAAAATATATATATTGTAAGAATAAGAACGTGGAAGATAATTTCTCCTTCAGATAGAAATGTAAATATCAAAAGTTTAAGTAACAAATAGTGTGAATTATATACCCTACTTCTTTGGTTTGGTAAAGGTGCTTTCTAAAGATTTAACAAGATATTATAAAATAAGTTTATATTGTTATAAACAAAAGAAATTTGTGAAGAAATTCTATGCAATATCAATCTTCCTATACTGCAGAGAATGCGAGACTATTTTTGTCAGAGGTGAAGAGGAGACTTGAAGTAGCATTGATGTTGTCCTACAGAATGACGCAACTGCGAACCTGGACGAACAAATAACGCATTGTTGTCAATGTTCCGATTGAAACAAAGAAGGTTGAGACGCTGCTATGAATATCGATTTCTGAATATTTTTCATAAGACATATTTATTTTTCCTCATAACTTTTTATAATTTACGCAAATCAAAAGTTTTGCACCAGTTTTCTTTTAGTTTGCTTTTCACAATATGTTTTTCACCCTCGAGATGTTCATCATCCATGGAGAAAAAGAAAGTAAGAGAACGCAAGCCAGGAGACGATAATTACATTTATTTATCAACGATTCTGAGATTAAAATATGTTGCTGAATTCTTACAAAGCCACATCGTTTGGTTATCAGTCTAAGATTTGCAATGCTGTTGGCACTTTGAAAATTTGTTTCCGAATATCCCCGCCAATGGAAGCCTTATTTCAAATTAAATCTTTTCAAAACAACTTTGATCTGTATGCAAGCGTACACCATACGCAAATATTTATATCCACATAAAATGTTTACATTTTTAAATACATCTCCTTTGTTTAAATATGTTATTAATATATACAAGAAAAACTATGAAACTTTGCATAGATAAACGGGTAAAGCGTTTCGTGCTGCAGAACTACGTCACAAATACTTTGAATGGACAACTTACTATATAAATAATCCCTTTATCTTATAATTCTCTGATTTCAGATGACTTTACGTGAATTCATTTTTTATATTGACTGTCAGTTGAAGATTGTTAGTCCTGTATACAGCGCTATTTAATCAATATATTGGAAATGAAGAAATGAAGTAATCATTAATTTTAGGATGCTACCGGACACAATACACTAGGTAGTCATTTAAACATATCTCGTTTATTCCAATTCCAAGGAGATTTCGGCACCCCGACGTGGTGTAATGGTTAACAAACTTGTCTCGCTAGAACCTATTTGAACTGAGTAGTGAGTTTGATCTTCACTGGGTACACCATTTTTTTTAATCGTTTCACCCGAGCAAGGCATTCTACTGTCAAAATTGCGCAGGGGGCTACATAGGGGGAAAGTGATGAAAAAGGATAGTTAGATATAGGAAATGTCAGAAGGAGGGTGATGGACGGGTAAGGATACCGAGAATGAGGGTTGGGTAGATGGTGAGAGTGTTTGAGAAAATAGATGCAAGTTAGTGTGAGAGGATGTGTCTATCGACCTTACATTTAAACTCCTGGAGATTGTAGCTGTCGGGGAAGCAGGCATGTGGAAGGAAATTCCACAGCCGGGAAGCGCGAGAAAAGAAGCTGTTGGAGTAGAAATTTCGGTTACATCTTATCTGTTTCACTGTAAAAGGGTGGGACCAAGTTGCTAATCTAGTATCTCGTGTAAATTCGTAGATAGGGGGAACCAGTGATCTAAGTTCGTCGGAGCAGAAGCCGTGAAAGTATTTATAGAAGAGGCACAGGGAAGCCACGTCACGCCGGTGAGAGAGTGGTTGCAGCCAGTCTGCCACGTCAATATCGATAACGTTACAGATTCTCCGTTGTATTTTGTCAAGAAGCCCGAGGAGAGTAGCAGGGGAACCCGACAAGATGTGGCAGCACTATTCAATACACGGGCGGATGGTAGAGTTATATATGTGCAGGATAGATTCAGACGGGAAAAACTTTCGGGCCCTGCAGAGAGAACCGACTGTCATAGGTCGAATTTTGCAATGGATCCGATATTGTCATTCCATTTGAGGTTCGCCGAGAGTGTAAGGCCAAAGAGGCGTAGTGTTTTACTTTCTCGGATGCAAGGCTGTTCCATGCTAATGGGAATTAGGTGCGATTGTCTATGATGGTTAATTGATAGCAGCTTCGTTTTGGAAGCATTGAAATTTACGAGGCATTTCCTACCCAAGTCCACTACGGATTGGAGGTCCTTTTCACGTTCGGCAGCGAGGTTCGCTTTGTCACCCACACCGGGTTTTTTATCGAGGCGAGAGTAAATTGTGGTGTCATTGGCGTACATGCCTACTTGAGATCTAATGGCATCGGGGAGATCATTAATGTAGACCTTCGGCCTTGTGCCACATCTAAGCGCGCTTAGTATATCAACTATTCCAAGGAGATTAACCCTTAAATTACACGAACGTCTCAAGAATTTTTAGATTGTTCATAAAAATACAATACATATAATGAAATAATGGTTTAATGTTACCTGATTTTGATTAGTTACGAGTATTAGCGACGTTGACCCTGTTAAGTGTTTAGAGGCAATTTTTTTAATGAAGATGAAGCGTGTCTGAGAATAGCTATCGAGATAAAACTAGTAATTTTAAGTGGTTCATACCTTCGACATTTCTCTAGACATTTTCATCAATGCTCTAAACTGATCGACAAACGGCGCCAAAGTTTAGATCAGCAAACACACATTCCGTCAACGATATTCTCCCCACGTTCGGACTTATGCGCCAATTCCTCAGGTGACTCGAATGTCGACTAAATCAAATTACGCAAATGTATTTTCCTTAATTTTGAGTCCCCGAGAGATGAGAGAAAAAGATGAAGTTGGCAACACAAATCAAGTTGTCGCTTTTGCCTTGGAAGGATTCGTCCAGTGTTTGCCGGCATTTTCCGACCTGCTACAAGAGATGGACAAGACAGTTCTTTTCTTTTTTTAAGCTGTGAATGCTTTCAATATCTATATTATAGATTATATATTCTGTTTAAGGTACTAAATGTTCTTTCAAGTTTAGAAATTTCAATGCATTCAAACATTGCTTCTACTGTTGCATTCTTCCAATGGTTTATTTTATTTGTTTTAATTGTTTGAATATAAAAATTTACTTGAGGTATTTTAGATAAAATTTTGTTTATACCAGTCATGAACAGGCTTAGTTGTCGCGGAAGCAAGTACTTGAGAGTCGGTTTGATATTCAGAGTTGGTTGAAGCAAGAAGCTGCTGACGTGGAACTTATATCTCACCAAGAATATATAAACGGAATCAGAATGGTTCGCTACTATGTGTGTTGTAAGACGGGTATTTTTCATTAGAATTAACACTGGTAGAACCAAAGCCGAGAGGATAGAGATCCGAGAGGCTTGCGACTTCTTCTTTGTGAAAAAGGGGCTCTAGAGTGGAGAAAAATTCGTAGGGGCATGTTAAGTCTCCATTAACAGTGGTGTTGTGGATCTGCCTCGCCAATTTGCTGTGGAGTGGTGGCGAAACTTTGACGCAAAGTTGTAGTGACCGGTTTGCACCGAAAGTAAGGCACAGAACAAAAAGGTAGATTTAAAACAGTACATTACAATAACAAGAAACAAGATATTTTATGGAAGTGTTAATAATAGATAACTAGTAATAATTAACTAGTAATAAGTAAGTCCGAAGTTATTATTACGTTGCTTCTGTTAACTGATCTCAGTAAGTCACGCAGGTAATGATATATACCTATAGGGAGAGTCCATTCCTTGTAAGAGTACACCAAAACAAGTAGAAAAAATACTGGGAAGCTCCGTCATATATGACATTAGTACTATATTTTCAGCCTGATCTGACACTTGCAAAGATTAGGCAGCAGGAGTGAGGGACATACTGGCGTGGTAAAGGGAATCCCAGCAACTTTACCCCGAGTTTCACTTCAGGTCTGCGATGTATGAACTGGTGTTCAAAGCACAGGAACTCTCTGCGGAAATATCTCTTCATCAAAATTGATCTGATCTAAATAAAATTTGGTTGATGTATCTCGAGAAATGATTTCCACATGATAGAAGGAAAAGTCAAAGAGCTGGCAGTTTTAAAGCGCGTTCCATACGAAATTCTTCAAAATGCAAATGATCAAGTTGATTGTGATTAGAAATCGATCATTTATGACAACTGTAAATGAACAGCTCACTAACTTGATTATTATAAATCACACAAACACTATACAAAACAGAAATTATGCCAACAGAAGATTATGGCGAGTGTCAGGTGGTCCGTTCCGCCAATGGCGTTATCCATTACAAAATTCTGGAAACTAACCAGAATTCAATACCGACGTTTACCAACACCAGATGTGTGAAAGCTTTATTCAAAAATGGAGCCTTTACTTCTTATTTTCTTTCATGACAAATCTCGACTTGACAAACGAAACTTCGTCATATGCAATTTCTTCAACTGATTTCTTGATAACTGACTGCCATGTTTTAAAGCATCCTAAAAATTAAAAAAATATCAGAATGCATTCAAAGAAGCTGTAAAAGTGTATTCAGAATTTTTCTGGGATCCAAACATTTAGTTTTATGGTCAAGACATAAACTTGTCATTCAATGGCGTAAATGCATAGATATGTAGTTTTTATGTGTTGACTTATTTAAACACATATTAGATACATTAATTCTGGAACATATGTTAAATGACGGCATTATCTTCCGAACAATATAGTAGTTAAGGTGAATGTATAATTGACGAATCAAATTGTTTAAATTGTTTGGGCTTTTGTCCTCATCTTCATTGCCATATTCATGACTTTTCAGCCGTATTCCGCTCCGGCGTTTGTTTAGATTATTGGAATGTTGAACTGAACACTTTGTTTCGTTCACTGTAGTAGATTGTTCTCGTTTCATCACTCATGCTGCTTCCATATGTACGTTATCTCTCTTTAAATCGATTCTTCTAGTTATTCTATTTATCTCCGTTTTAGAAAGGTACTGAACTCACAAATCTTTAGGTCAATCAATGAATCCAACTAATACATTTATCCTTTGAGACATGTGTCCTAGACAGATAGTCCAGTGACAGCCCAAAGAATTTTAGTGTCAACACGGGACCGTGCAGTCGTTTACTTGCCAGTTGGTTGTAGTTAGCGAATGTATGTATGCGAGGCTATGTGGATCATGGAGATATCGTATTTTGGTCCTCAAAAACACATGGGTGCACTTCAATAGTCCAATAATCTGAAGGAAGTCGGAGCATTCAACAGTCGAAAGGTCATGAATATGGCAAGAACGATAAGGACAACAGTCCGAATAATGTAAACAATAACATTTATTAGAATGCTTCATCTCAGAAACAGACAAACATAAGTAACGACCTTTGCATGGTTTTCGCAATTTCATTTCTGTGAAAGTGAACGCAATAGTACAGGCTAGAATTCGAACACTCCTCAGATTACTCTACCTACGCCGATAAATTTTACTACTTTTGTATTTATCATCTACCATCTTACATAATAAACAACTTTAAGAGTACTATCTTTTATTTTATATACGTGTATATTATTTTTAATGTATATACCTGTTTTTGTCAGTCTAAACACAAGATATATTTGGGAGAATTGCTATCTTCCAAACATTCTGGAAAAAGAAAGAATGGACAAAAATAGAAGCACCGTTATATTCTGCATAAAGCATCTATGACAAAAGGAGTATTTTTTTTTTAAATCCTGAGTACTGTAATATCAGTTACAACCGGAAAATCAATAAATTTAGGCCGAGGTTGAATTGCTGCATACCACAATCTGGTTTATCATAAAATTCTCTTTGACAGGATTTATTTTGCATCAAGAGACATAATACCATATAAACATGCACTATTCCTATCTTTTTAACCTGAAAGTCGGCCTACAAGTCAAAACTAATTCGATTTATTTATCCTCTCCTTTCGTTTTCCATGTCGGATCTTTCCTTGTCGCTTGATATTAACCAGTTCATTGACGCTATCCTGATCATGTCTTCATTGATCAATGCAGAAACGCGACATTTCAGGTCTGTTCGTTGGCATCTGAACCATACATCGAACGCATTTCTTTAACAAACAGTTTCATTACTTTTTATGCTTTGTCATTCACGTTCTTTCGACAAAAATAATTTTAGTAAATGCCTATGTCTTTATATGCAAAGCAAAAATATTTCTATATCACTCACATTAGATGTTATTGCATCTTTTAAAACTAGATCAGTACAGACAAATATCATCTGTGAGAAAAAAAGATTGTTGGGGGCTTTTTCTGAATAGCGTATAATGTATAGGCGTCCTCAACAGGTTTATATGCATCAGAAACAGTTCGAACACTGTAAGAATGTTATTCTATATGGACGTTTTTCCTGATCGTAGACGATCATTGCTTTCCACAATTTCCTGTCATTTTCAACATTCAGTGAGTTTTGACTGTCTTATTTTCTAATTTCTGATCCTTGAACCAATTTTACAAGATAGCCACATTGACTATGCGCCTCTGTTATCTATCATTCGCGCTATTAATATGTCCTGTGAGTAACATATTTTCCAAATGATCTTTCATTATTTTGTATCGTAGAAAGTTGAAATGTGTTTTTCAGATGTTAAAGTGAAAATGTAGTCTTCTTGTCTTTTTCTAAAATATCTTCGTTGCTCTCGTGTTTAATCACGCATTATTCTACAGTATTGTTTTTGGGCCTATTGTCCTTATCTTTGTTGCCTTAAGGACACATGGCTTAATAGATATAGACGTTGGTTATTTCCTCTCGCTTGAGCCAAAGAGATGTGAGTTCAATACCAGGCTACAGCAGTGGTAAATTTGCAGGGTTAGAGAAAGATAACTCATGACTTCCAATCGGGGCTTTACGCAAGGAATGAGGATGATCTAACCCAATGATTGCAATAAAGGGTTTGGTTTGAAATTCCTAGCACTTGAAGAAGGCCGGAGCGTACAACGGCCAAAAACGTCGTACAAATGGTAACGAAGATGAGGACAATAGTCCGAATAATGTAAATACAGTAAATACTAACTCATCTCAGAAATATAGACAAATACAGCATCCCCTCTGCAGAAATCTTTGCTTGACATGTGTGTTTAGATTGTTCATCATTCACTACCGCAAAGGTAAGAGTTATTACACAGCAGCTTTTTTGTTATCTCATTTCTTTGTTTCAAAGATAATTTTCCGGTTTCTTGGATTAGATTTTAGACGTCATCTTCAGTAAATGTTGAATAATCCAATGAGAATACCAATTTTTATATTATGCTTCCTTCTATTTTAGTGGCTATACTGAATTCATTATCTATTCATATGCAGGTAGTTTTTTTCCCGCGTATAACTTGGTCATTGATCTAATATCTATTATATATTAACAATTTCACCCCAAGCAAGGCGAAAATGCTGCTAAGTCATAAGCGGTTGTTGGTAGTTAAAGCCTATTCAAACAAAGGAGAATGAGTGTAAAACGGGCGATAGTTAAAAATATCTTCCTTTGTCAAAAAAAAAAAGGTGTTTAAAAAACATAATAAATATAATTTCAGAATCTATGTAGGGACTTTTGAAATTTAGAACCAAATTGAAACATGTACAACTTAAGTTCATTTATTCAGGTGGGGGACACTTAATTATCTAACTAGCGTTCCTTAATGAATTGAACAAGGTAATTAGATTTTAACATAGTTTAAGATGCGTTGTCTCTTAAAAATGAATAAGAAAACTGGGAAATTAAATTAACATTCAGGTAATTTGCTTTATTTTTAAACACTAGAGAAAGTACATATATAAACTCAAGATTGCTATGAAAGAGAGATTTATTCTCCAATTTGAATTCCCCTGTTAGATGACTGGAAACAAAAGGGACAAACACGGTTTTCTCTCAATGAAAGTTTTATAACGCAGTTTCTTACATAAAGTTAGATATATGCTCGTTTCGCACACAAAGAAACTATAACATGTATGCAACGGCAAACGATGTGTAAAAAACGAAGAAACGTTTTTAGTATCCCGAAGTGAAAAATTGTTATGGCGGTCTCTAATAATCTGTGATATTTCTGTATATCATACCACTCTGGGATATGGGCGTTTTTATTGGCCGGATTGTATATCACAACTGACGATTATCACTCTAGATGTCACTCGTCAGCCGTCACGAGGCTTCCGTGACAACCTCAACGAAAGGGAGAGAATCGTCGTTTGTATCCCTGCAAGTATCCCTGCGTAACAAAGACAAACTAACTAAATGAAGATCTGCAGGATCCAGTTTCCTTCCTGCGAATATAAAGAGCGAAAGAGCTAGTTTTTCTACGTCCCAATCTATAGAAAGGTTTGAACAAGGCCGAATGTAGCACTGAAATTAAATTTAATGTAATGTTATAATTGGCAACATTCTGTTCCTCAATAATAGCCTTACCTGTCACAGTGGCTTAGCCGTACAGAGTAAAGGATGCCTTGCAGATCAATCGGGAAAACATGTGGTAATTGGTTCTCAACCACTCGACTACAAAAAGTCAATAACACGTTACATTTGTCTATATGCTTTCAAAATATGTGGAAATCTTGGGAAATATGCGTGTCTCTATAAGTTGAGTAAATCTGTGTTTTGCTGAGATGTGGCCGTGTTCATAGGTGGAATTGTTTTGTTGGATTTTAATTTTTTATTTATAACTCTTCATTATTTCTACCCCGTTTTCTTCGGATAATACTACTTTATTTGTTTCATCATCTTTTATATAAGACATGCTGTGAAAAGAATAAAATATTAAATCAAATAAAATATTATATATATTTAAGTTTCTTTACATAATATTTTATTACTATTATTATTAATTAGTTATATGTCAGAATGAAATTTGATTACTATAAATTTGTATTAAATATTTGCTCAATATATATATATATATATATATATATATATTAAAAAAGGATTAATTCAAAGATGTTGAATGGCCATTTCGATATGAAGATCCCCACGGGGGACGACGCATCACTTCAGCAACAGAAAAAAACCTTTCAGAAACTGGAGAAAAATTAGTCTACTTTTCCTTTTTAAATAGATTGCAAAGAAATTAAAAAATAAATAATAAAATAAAATAAAAATAAAAATAAAGGGAAAGAAAAAGAAAAAGAAAATGAAAAATAAAAAGAAAAAGATAGAATAAAATCAAATAAATAAGAAAAGGAAAAAAAAGGAAAAAAAAATTGACATCGTCTGGGCTCGCAAAAAAAAGGGAGAATGTAACTAAAAATTCTGTAATATTTTATTACATGGAGCTCTCTTCCTGTATCATTTTTTAATATTAAAATAAATTTTTAATATTAATTAGGATCGGGTTTTTGGGAATTTACCTTCCTGCTTTTTTCCCTTGGATTGAAGTATCTGAATTAATATATATATATATATATATATATATATATATATATATATATATATGCATTATTTGAAATACAAAAAGGATAAACAAATAGTTTAAATCCCAAAACCCGATTTTATTAATATTAATTTTATTAATATATTAAAATTGATCAAAGTGGGGGACACGAAATATATAAAATAATTCAAAAATTTAGATTTCTTTTATATATATATATATATATATATATATATATATATAAAAGAAATCGAAATTTTTAAATTATATTTGAAATATATATATATATGTGTGTGTGTGTGTCTGTGAGTGTGTGTGTGTGTGTCTGGGAGTGTGTGTGTGTGTGTCTGGGAGTGTGTGTGTGTGTGTGTATGTGTGTGTGTGTATATAGTGAACCAAAGACGGATACAAGTTCCATTGTATAAAATCTAATAACAAATTTCCGCTCACTTTTAAAATACCGACATTTACGCATTGATATTTGACTATTGACTTCATCTTTGTTGCCTGAAGTAGGCCAAGGTGTACAACGGCTAAAATGTCATACAAATTGAAACAAAGGTGATGACAATAATCCGAATAATGTAAATACTGCATATTAACATATATATCACATTTATATAGTAATTTCAATCTAAAAATTAACTTACACTAAAATATTGCTATAATGATATGTCATTCTTAGAAATATTCATAAAAACAAAAACATTAATAACATCACAGGCATTTATCTTAAGCTCACAGGCACACAACAGTACCTGCATTTCAAGAGTCACCACTCTAAAAGTTGACTAAAATCCATATCCTACTCCCTACCATGACGGATTTAAAAACTAGCAGCTGACGAAACCCTTACGTAAATTACGCCTAGAGGAACGAATAAGAACATACCCCACTCCACTAATAAACAAGGGTTTCTAACTGACAGATTAATTACCATTACAATCTTTCCGAAAGAAAAAAAATACAAGAACAAAGAAAACATTCTCACATACGTCTCCACACAAAAAATTCAACCAAAAATCATTTACAAAGTTTAAAAGACATGTTCGATTTCTCAGCACAAATGATAAAATAAAATAAAACTTAATGACAACTAAAAAAATTAAAAGCAAACGCCAGCACAAAAAGAAAAGAAAACATAAAGACCTCATCAAAATTCGAGCAACAGACAAGATAAGGGGTCACAAAATGCAACAAAAAAGATTTGGGGTCTGGAACACAATAATTGAAGGAAGCCACTTCAAGTTTTAAAACACATCTACATTCAAAAGGAAAACAAAATTGAGCTGCAACTCTAAAAACGTAATTTATGCTCTAAATTGCGATGAATTCGCAATAGTATACATGGGGCGACACAAGGCTTGAATAAAAGAGTAGCTTTTCACAGAAGTAACTTTAAACTATTCAATAAGATGAAATTGTACGTTTCCCATCACTTAAGCAAATGTAGAGTATGCATATTCATAATAATTTCTATTTACCAAAGTGCAGACTATGACACGCTGATGATGCAGGAATAAATATTTATAAAAAAACGCAGGCTTTCCCTCAACAAAACAGCTTGAAAAACATACGACACCCACACAGACACACAAAATTCAAATGCGCTTAAAAAAAAAAATTCGCGTGCCATTGCAAAATTTAGTATTTCCGTATTACAAAAACGGTAAAATAACTTGATGACCCGTAGAATTGAGTCAAAGTCACTGAAAACAATTTTGAATAAAAAAAAACGAAATCAACTCTTCCTAGTCAGTGTAAATATTTTCTGGCAAACGAAAGGAAACAGTTTTATTAAAAAGTGGTCAATATATATATATATATATATATATATATATATATATATATATATATGTTGTAGAACTTTTGAATATTATTCATTAGGAAATGAGTTATTTCCGCAACCCAGGTTTCAACTTTTCGGTATATTCAGGCGATTTATATTAACCGACTTTTCCGCTTTACAAAGATACGACCTAGAAGTTTTTACGAACGCGCAAGTGGAGTTTTTAAACTACCGAATATTTGCAAAATTAAGGAGGATTTTTTCAAGAATTTTACAACTATTTCACCAATGCTTGTATGATACTAGTATGATTACATCTGGAAAGTATTTCAGATCTTTCATTTTGTATATTTTTTCTTCTGCGGAGAACATGATGGCTATGTTTTCCTCCTGGAACACTCTAGCAGATCAACCCCCGATTTTTGGTTTGGCTATTTTCGCCTTACACCATATTATATAAGGGTGTTTTCCATTTTTTAATTTTTATTTCCACACACACACACATATATATATATATATATAAATATATATATATATATATATATATGAAATGATTAGTTGGAACATTATTTTTGATCGATATTAGTATTTAAGTAGAAACTCAGTATTTAATTAAACAGTATTATATATTTATATCTAATTGTTATTACGAAAATGTGTCATTCGGCAGGATTCGAACCTGCGACCCCTATCCACATAGGTAAAGCTACCATGTGGTCTGGCACATCTTAGACCTCTTGACCACGAATGACCATGAGTCTAAACGAGGTTTTTTAATGAAGCCTATATAACACAGTTTTTGATTTATCGCAGTAACTATATCTGCTCTGAAATGTATCGTAATGTTAACAAATGAAGACATATTACGGAAATTAACGTAGATTACCGAAACCTTGTTATAAACAACCGACAATTTGAAATGATTTGTTTGAAAATTGTTTTTTTTTTAAATTGTCGGTTGTTTATAACCAAGTTTCGTTAATCTTCGTTAATTTCCGTAATGTATATATATATATATATTTAGCATAAAAATTTAAAACGAGAGATACCTCAGTTTGATAATCTTCTAATTTGATATGTCAGTTTAAAACAAATATGCCATTATATGTTTAATCTTACAACTATATTTAAATTTCACTTGTTATACTGAGCTTTGGAGAGGAGTTGTTAAGGTATCTTTTCTACCTTGTAATTTTTCCTGAATTCTTAACACAACAGTAATTCTCATAACGTGTTTAATTCTTGCTGATTATCACTAATCATTTAATATTTGTTTCTTCATATGTACCCCAATATACTGGTTTCATCATGTCATTGATACATGGATTTATTAAGCAAGATTTCTTGAATCCCGCTGACTCGTGTTTAATTCACCACAGTAATTAGTACTGTTTGCGTTATCGTCGAAATTTAAGACGTTACGTTTCGTTTTCTATATATTCATGCTAAATAATATTTCTTAGAAATTTATTTTATAAATTTTTCCTTTGTTACAGCGAAGAAGTTTTTTTTTAATTTCTTAATCTTGAGCATGCAACATACAATAGCAATGCGTAAATATTTCTTTTCAGAACAAAATTTCAATGTTGAGCGATTTTTTAAAAATTTGTATAAACATCTATTGAACGCAAGACGTACTGGAAACTGGATTCTTGTATTTAAAAGTGAAAGAAAATATTTGTAAAAAACAATATTGCATTTTTATTAAATAAGTACGTTATTTTAATCATTAAATTATTTTTTTAATATAATGAGTGTATTTTGTATGTTATATAATAAGATTTTAATTATTTTATCCCGGTAAAAACATATCACCCCCAAGCAAGGCGGTAACGCCACTGATGTGCAGGGGGCTACATAGGAGTGAAAAGATTGGAAATCCGGAAGCCACATCCTAAACAGGGAACAAGGGATGAGCCTCTACACCTGTTCAATAGATATGGGTGGAGTGTGAACCGGGATATAGTTCAGTCTATCTACTCCAATTGAAAAAAATAAATAAATAAACAATAAAGAAAGTGAAAAGGTTAAAAAAGAGAAAACCTGTTCAATAGACATGGGTAGAGTGTGAACCCGGCGATAGTTTAGTCTGTCTACTCCAATTAAATCATCTGTACTTATTAACCTCTCATCGGTTAACACTTCTCCCTAAAATTTGCTTACAATTGATCTATGTATGGCTATTTCAGAGTGTGTGACCGACGATCAGACGGATTAAATAATCAAAGTTTTTTTATAATTAGAGAGAATAGGTATAAGTTATAAATCTGCGCTTTATTTCAGAGACATATCGACATTGATAATCATGAGATTCTTACAGATCTATCTACTTAATGAATAAGATTATCTTTATCTATGCTAGACGTTGTTCTAGTCGATTCCAGTTATTTTATAATGTCATTGCGGTGTTTGATTTGATTATTCATGGTTTCGACAAAAACTCATACGTTGTAAAACAAGGGATTCAAGTTCAGAGAGCTGGAAGATCATATGTTTAGAGTGACGTGATCAAGAAAATTGTATCTCATCAATCTTTGTGTTGTCATATACTTATGAGATGACACAGTCTTGCTAATAGATACAATGTCATTGACGATCTTTAAGGCCTAATGGCACTTTCTAACACATTTTAGTTGCCAAAAGCATTGACACTTAACTCCTGAGAAAAGGAGTAGTCCTGACACCTTCTTCATTCCTCCTAGCTTCCACAGATATCACGTACTTTGTATCTCCGTATTCCACTTGTCATTCATTCGGCTGAGTACTTTTGATCGTCATCAAACTTTTTGTTATCAGAGAAACACCAAAGCCTTCCAGAATCCTGATGTATCAACGAGCCCATTGGTTCATATCTATTACGACACATTGCATTCAGCAGCAAGATGTACAGCTGAGAGATTTGGAGGAGCCTGAAATTTTTTCTTAATTATTTTTGTTCCCAGTTATCTCCTGATCTAAGGGGTAACACCTGTTATAGTCTCAGCTATGGGTAAATCGTTAACACCCAAACTGGGGTTAAAGCACCATGAAAATTTAAAAAGTAAACTTTTATAGAACAATTTTAACAATAAGCTATTAAAAAAGAAAATAATATCATCAATGCATATTTGAAGATAAACTATTACCAGCAATAGAATTTTGAATGAAATATTACTAGCAATAGATTTTTTAGAAAATAAATATTTCCAGCAGAATATTTTGAAAAAAAATATCAGCAACGCGTTTTTAGAAAAAATATTACCGGCTATGAAAAAATTCACAGTAATATATTAAATTGGAAAAAATTTATACATAACATTAATAGACTCTGCAGAATTACGTCAATAAAACCTGATCTACAAATTGAATCCCTAAAAATATATAAATATTTTATGCATAAGAATCTATTGTCGGCATTGTAAATATCCATTGAGATTGATCTACAAAAAAAAAGCACATGCCTTGAAAGCTTGAGGTCCTTAACAATGACGTTAATTGACTTTTGTACAAATTCATGTTTTCTGTGTTTATTAAGACACTTAGGAAGTGTTTTAGGTTGACTACTGTTATAAAATCCCAGTCACCGGCTTCCAGCACTTTCCGCAATTTAAGATCATACATTCGTACAAATTTCAGAAAGCGACCAATCATGAACTAAATAACTTTTGCACATGGTTACATTTGATGAGTTAGTTCATTTTTAATATCATTTACCCGAGCAATTCAGACAAATAATAGTGTTAATAAAAGACATGTTTTCAAATAACTGAGCAAACTTATATATTACCCGGCTAAGTTGTTGAAGTCACATCTGCTGAATAGATTTTAACTTAAACTAAGTCTCTATTTTAATGGTCATTTCAGTATTTTGCAACATTAGAATTAATCACTATAAACAGGAGATTTAATTTGTTCGCTTCATTTCTTCCGAAGATACTGCATTGTATTTATTTCTACGCTTGATCTACTGAAGGGAATGCCAGAAAGTAAAATGTGTGCAGTTTCTTTCAATTGCTTTCAGTTTGCTTTTCTATAATGTTTTATTGTATTAACTTGATTTAATTTCTCAGAGCTTGATGACCACACCTTTTTTCATATATGATCACACTTGAATATTTTCAATATATTATCAAATAAGAGACAGCATTTCAATATTTACTATATTTTTCTATTATTATTTTATTTTACAAGCATTTTACCCGAGAAGATGAAGTTTATGACTTGTTTGCAACGCACCTGGAACCCACAAAATGGCATTTAATTTTTTTTCCTTCTCTAGACTATAATGAATGATGTTAAAAAAAATATAAAATCTTTTGTTTTCCTGACCGCTCTTAGCAGGTGGTGACGTTTTTTTCTGCCATCTAGTAAGAGAATAAAAGAATGTTTCTAAAGCAGGTTTCGTCCTGTCATTCTCTTACACGTTATACAAACTGTCATTGATTCATTCACTTAAAAACAACATAATTACCTGTAATGACAGCTCATTTTAGACTGGTGTTGTATCTTTCGAATTGCTTATTTTGTTTGGCGAATATTCCGAAGAGTTATGTGTTTAATAAAAGAAAAAATAGATGAACAAAATATTCTTACAAGATAAACAGAAAGACAGATGTTCGTGTTTTTTCCACATTAGAAAGAAATACAATGAAGATCTCTGATATAACTGAAATTATTATAGATACGTATCAAATTACAATGACAATGGTCAAAATGGGAAGATTCGGTCAGTAGCAGAATGACATTCGATCGGGTTTAGCATGCTACCCTTGTGCAGTAGCTCAATTGCTATGGTGTCTACAGGTTAATATTTGGTTTAATCAAATCGTTTTTAACAAACCCGGTCTTTTTTGAACGGACATGATTATAGATCCTCTTAAACTATTGCCGGAGTCCCTTAGACGTGTATGCTTGGACCCACATTGGTTTTTATCTTCATCAGCGACATTCCCTCGGATTTTTGTTATATTAATACTGTTGAAAACTATTTACGTCTGTTTTAGTTCCGAATCGAATTCTATCTACAATCAGTGGCTAACAATCAAACAGTAAAATTTTGCAATTTTAACACCACAAAACTGGAACTGCTAACATTTAATCTCCAAAGAGAAACTTTTTTACCTTTCATCAGCATGGTGAATGTTAACCTCTAAGACTGCAACTACTTGCGCCATATTTTATTCTTGTTTTCTGCTGATATGAAGTAGAGTGATAATATTTTATAAACTGCTAAGTCCACTGCTGGTAAAGTTGGTTTACTGTATCGGGCCAGATAGTTTTTCTCTTCAGAATTCATATTGCTCATTTATAAATATAACATTCGTCTGTTTATTGTATATAGCATATAATTCTCGTTGGAATTCCCTGCTGTATATTTTCTCGACAATATATAACGTTATTTCCGACAATATCCAAAGCTTCTGTAATGTATAATAACGGTTGTAATGATACAAGTTTTATTAATTAACCCATATATAGGGGATCTGGATTCATACCATTTCCAAGCCTGTTTGCGCTAAAGTAAATGTATTAAATTCTATTAAACCACCCGCACATTCAAGCTTACAGCACCTAGTTTTTCCAAATGGTCGCGCCAATATCGTTAGTAAAGGTATTAATGTCTTTCTTCCCTCCAGCTATAGGTCACATAACAGGACAGACTCTGTTCTATAGCTTAAATTGTCAACCAGTTTACAGCAAAATGTATTAGCTATCTGCTCCTGGAAAATGTTCTGTCCAGTCTGTCATGTCTCTTCCAGAGATATGATCGTCTAGGCGACTATCACGTATGGCACTTAACTGACTGAATGTCTATGATGATTTTCTAAACGTAGCTTAGAAGTAGCATAAAACTGAATGTAAAAGTATCCAGTATCATATCGTCATTTTTCTTGCGACACAAGCTTACACCATCTTGAGGTGCCAAATTATTTATAAGCGTAGCTTATATGTCACGAAACGTCGTGTGTATGTAGCACTCAGTGCTGATCGAAGTCATTACCGAATCCCGACTGATACTAACCATTAGGCTACATAAAGTATGCTTCAAGCAATATCTATTCAACGAGAAAAATTTTCATGAATTAAATACTTGCTGCCGGATGTAGTTTATCGCAGTCACGAGAACAAATGAAAAAAAAAAGAATCATTATAAGCTGACAATATAATAATATAGGTTACCTTTTCCTACGTTTTTCATCTCACAGCCACAAGAACAAAACAGTTTTATTAAATTAGTAGCGTCTTTATTATATCAACATAACAATGGAAATATTTCTTATTGTCTTGACACATTATATTTGCCTTACACTGTGAAATTCGTATCAACTGCATTTCGAAATCATTTCCATTTAGATACTTGAATATCGTTCATGGATAGTTATTGGTCTTAAGGCTTGTGCAATGCCAGTGTGAACATCGCCTTTTTGTAGAACTCCATCAATATACAAAGAAGGACGAATGGCTATATTTTCTAATGCCATTATAGTGTCATATCCATCTCGCATTTGGATGATGCGGTAGATCTAATAAGATTCAGGCGATTCCACTGACTTAAATTATTTCTCTTGCTCATAATGTTCGGCTTTAAGATTTGCAAACGTGGTAACTGACGTAAGGGCTTATTTCGTGGGCTCTCTTATTTATATATGCTTATTACTGTCTAATCGATATTCATAGTCGCTAGCAGAGGATGATAATCGACAAGAGTCCTCGCACGAATTGAGCGTAATCACTGTGAATTTTGTTTGATAAAACAGAAGAGAGTGCGCTTCAAAGCGCATTAGTGTCATCATTGCAACTGGGCTTCAACGTCTTCAGATGTAAATGAATCAAGGAACAAAGCAGGAAAAATTATATGAATTAACGGTGAACGATCTCAGAGTAAGATGTGTGAAATGGGTGATCAGATTACCATTAGATCCGGCCTTATACAGACGCACATGTTATCAGTGCGGGGTGGCCATATTCAGGGGACGAGAATTGATTGGACAGGATAAACACTCAGTGATATTATATATAAACTACATGTTTTCCAACGCTCATGCAAGTAGACCCGTATCTTAATAGTGTGTTGAGTCTGCTAATGGCAGACGATTGCGAATACGATCGCCGATATATGAAAATACATTTCGGCTCAAAATTGAGACTAGGAAGTATTACTAGAGAAGATGTAATTCAACACGGTTTACAGCCTTGTGCAAATTAATTAAAACAACTGTAATATTTTCCTCTTGTTTCTACATAATGTTACTTTAAAAAATACTGGAGTTGCAGGGTGTAATCGACTTCTATTTTTTCCACACATTAAGTCATATTCAGTAGTGTGCAGTAATCTGAATCTAATTTCGTGGGGTATGATGAAAATTATTTGGCCTTGAAAAACATTGTGTCAATTCTAATAGCATCACAGGTATATCACGCCCAGACTTTTGTCTCGACTGTCGATTAGTTGCCCTACGGACAATGTCTGCGAAAGATTTGAATCCAAGGAAGTGTATGAAAATTGTAATACTGCATGAATACAATGACAAGGATTACCGAGATATCGCGGATATTGTTGTCAAATTTTTAACTTTCGGTCATGTCATCAACATGAAGAAACAAACCGGATCTATCAGTCCAAATCAGAAAAGAAAATGCGTTCGGAAGAGAAAAAATAACGCCAAGAGACGACATATATATATTATCAGTAAAAATGAGAAATATCCTAGGAAGACATTATTCGTTTCGTTTCAGTTAAATTGCACAATGTTCTAGATGGTTAACCTTTTGATGACACCAGTTGCTGTAAGCTTCCATCTGCAGGTAGTGTTGTGCATAATGGTTGGAATTTCAAATGAAAAAACTCAGTTTAAATCCATCTGGGTTCGTTATATTCACTTACGTATGAATCTACCACTTTTCCTTTATAGTTGGGCTAATTAGTAGGACCTTTATCACTAAAGCATTATTGTCCCCAAAGATAATATAAAATACGACTCTAAGAAAAATCAACCAACAAACCACCTTAAGCTTTCATAAAAAGTTTCTGCGCTTTGGAATAATGAATAATCTTATTCATGCGCCGTGTTCATAGGCTAACATAGGCATCCACTTGTCCCTAACACTTGCATCTCTTTCTGTTGTTATCCCTCCAAAACCAAGCACCATCTTGGTCAAGGTTATCAAGTATGTCTCTCGTTGCTTTCCCTGTCTCTCTTTCCCTCTATCCATTACCTGTGTATTAGATTCACCAAATCCTCTTTCCTCATTACTTGTTACAGAAACCACTCTTTGATATCAAGTATAATTTTTCTTTTCGTCTGCATCCTCTCCAAACGATTGCCGTTGCTCATATGTTCGATCCATGGTATCTTCAATAGTAAAAAAAATAAATAAAATTGTTCTATGTACAGGTTAGGTTAGTACAATAGATAAGGACATAAAGGGAGATAAAGCGGATGAAGGAGTAGTTGTTTCTAACACTGCAGGAGGTTACAAAATCAAGATATAAGGTTAAGGATTTGAATGATGGTGCAAACAACCTCGTTAGTTCTTCACTCTCATATGGATATTTTACATGTCGTATAATTCGTTTAGAAATATTGATATTGTCAACTATGATAAATAATTTTCTAGCATCAATGTTTCAAGAAGGTGCATCTTCAAGTCTTCAAGAACTCTGTAGTATCGTCTTGCGCGACAGAATCAGAAAGAACTTTACTAAATATCTACATTCGCATCACCTGTACGACAACTAAGATGCATAATATTAATTGAAATACAACAAAAATGTCGTTTCTTGGTGTTTTTTCGATCGAATTCTTCGTTACATTTTGGACTGAGGTAATAGATAGATAGATAGATAGATAGATAGATAGATAGATAGATAGATAATGAACAGCAATACAGCATTCAGCAAATTAACTTTATTAAAATGTGTAGTGTCTTACTAATATCTTTAACATATTCGTCGTCTGTTGGTGTTGCCTTTTTCCCCAACTGCATCATCTTTTAGGCTTTGGAGATAGATAGATAGATAGATAGATAGATAGATAGATAGATAGATAGATAGATGAGATAGGGTTGAGAAGATATATATATATATATATATATATATATATATATATATATATATAATAAATTTTTAATAAATTTTTATAGATAGTTGTTACAATAGTTTATAAATTCATAGTGTCACTACATAAAAATTTTCGCGTTTCGAAGCTGCTATATATATTGTAACAACTTTTGTTACAATATATATATATATATATATATATATATATATATATATATATATATAAACATAAACAGAGATACACAAATGTGCATATTAATTAAGAAAATCGTGTAATGTCTCCTGATGATCTTTCACACTTTCTCTGAACACGTATACGTCGTTTCTAGGCGTTTTTTTTCCAACCGCATAGTCCTTATCGACATTTGCGGTAATAGTGTCTGGGTGTGAGAAATCTCTGATATAAACATGGATAACGAAATATTTTTCTGGTCCAAACAAATTTAATCATAAAACCCGAAAATTTATTTATATTACTGTACACCACAGCAAATTATGTAATCCGTGTAAAAAAAGAACTAGATTTAACCCTACCACAACAATGGGTCTAAAACTAATCACGTGATGAAAGAAAGGAAACTAAAGCAATTGTCTCAATTAATATGGATATGGGTGAAATGTAGAAACAATACAATCAAGACGTTGACTTATCACAATACATGAAATAAATGCTCAGAAACAATAGTATCGCGATGGCAGTTATTTGACTTGAGAAACGTATTTTTCTGAAAAATGTTTCAATAGTTAATTTTCATAAATATCAAATATAATAAATAAAGTTCAACGCTTAGTTCTATGAATGCCGCATATTTGTTATCTGGAAACAGTTAATTTCCCCAATTCCATTAAGTAATTCCGAATTTCGATATAAGTTAAACCAGATAAATAATATTGATTCCCAATTAGCACAAGGCATTAAAAGGTTTTCCATGTTTGTGAGTTATATATACCTGGCGTGTACTCTTAACAATAGCCGGCTTGTCAGAGACAGAAAATGTGTTATTAAAAATTTATTCGTTGCATTGTTAGTAATATATTCAAACATATTCAAAATGCATGTTGAGATGTTTATTCATTCACCTCTTATTTAGTTTAAACATAGTACTATATTGGCTGTTGGTTCTCAATATTGTAATTTAGAAACTATTAACTGCATGCGAAAATTCTGTTCAAATGGTTTTCATTCACGCACTTCCAGACTATAGAATGATCTTGCGGCTTCTTACTCCCATGACTAATCTGATCATCAAAGATTTATGTGTAACCTTAAAAGACAATGGCTTGAATCCTATTCTTTTATTGTCATTGTTTCACAGTAATATTTTCTCTGATTCTTTCGCTTTTGATAAAATCGTGTGTTTTTCTGGTTGTATCGTCTTGCTTGGAGTCTAATGATCAAAGGATGTGTACGTTTTGTTCCGTACAATTCATAATTTTCTTAAGTTCATAGATACTCAAAGGCAACGTGATGCTTAATTTTAGAAACTAATTAAATTTTTCTTGTTAGAAATATATACAATAATTTTGTTCGTGACAAAAATGGGTTCACACATTTCAGCGAAGGGGAAATTCGATGTTATGTAATGGCTAGCAAGCTTGCCCCGCTAGTTCAGTTACGACTGAATACTGAGTCCGATCTTCACTGGGTGGCTCCATATTTTCAGCAATGTGCTACATCTAAGTTAAAATTTAATACCTCTATCAGTGACCTCGAGGTGATGTAACGGTTAGTTCGATTCTCACCGTGTGCCCCATACATTCGGTTTCTAAAATACTAGCGTTATCTACACTGATGGTAATTATATGGTTCTAAAATGAGAACAACTTCATTTTGTAGGCATTAAAATTTATGAGCCATTTCCTGCCGCAGTCCACCACGGATTGGAGGTCCTTTTCAAGTACTGCATTGAGATTTGTTGGCATTGGCGTACTTATTATTGAGACAGGAATAAATTATGAGGTTGTCAGTATAGATGCCTACGTATGAACGGATTATATCTGAAAGGTCAATGATGATAATCTTTTTTTGTTGCATTTTGTGACTCCCTGTGTTGTGTATTATTGTTCAAATTTCGATGAGGTGAGGATGTCTTTTAAATTTTTGGGCTGGCGTTTGATGTTAATTTATATATATATATATATATATATATATATATATATATATATATATATATATGAACATGTAAGAAGTCATCCTAAACGTTTCCTTAAATCCTTCACACACTAATTTATGTTATAGTATTTTCAGAAGTTTAGAAGATTATTAATGAAATACTCAGAATTATTGTCTTTGTTTCTTGCATTCAACAAAATTTCGATTATCTCATATCTGACCAAGAGTTTATCCTTGTCAGTATTGCCTTTGAGTTAGTTATGTGTCACCACCACTTTCGTTTTTCCCACTACCCGCCGTTGTAACTCCCTTCAGTTTAGTTAATTCCCTGATAGCAACATAAATTTAAATGCAACGTCCATTGCCATCTTTTAACTTCTTGAATCTTTTATCTTTTCTTCAGTACCAAATGACCCAGACTTTTATCTCAGCGTAACTCCCTGCACACTTGTGGCGGTTTCTGCCTTGCTTGGGGGGGAAATGAATATATATATATATATATATATATATATATATATATATATATATATATATATATATATTTAATTCACAAGCAATAATATTTCTGTATAGTGAAGATCTATATAGTCTGATTCATAGGGTAATACTTAGGTTAAACATCCTTTTTTAAATTTATATAGTAAATAAGTGCGCCTGCGGGAGAGTAATGCATAAATACTAGGAATTAGAAATTAGTGAGCCAATTGCGAATTCCAATCAGGGTCATTATACTCACTTACGCGCAAATATTCTTGTGGAAAATATGAATTAACCTCTTCTCGCTGCTATGGGTTGGACAGCAGAACAGATTGATTCCTACAGTCTTGGTTGAAAAACAGTCAACAGCAGAAATAAAACGGCACCTTACTGTGGGAATATCTTCTGTTACTCAGTCATACACCGAAAGAGAATTAGTAATCTAAGCGTGTATAAATTATGGCAAATAACTGAATCAGTGTACCCGGCAATTGTCAGACTTAAGGTGATTTATCTCGCTTCCTTCTAGATAAAAACATAAAATATGAAAATAAATACACAGAAAATATATACATCAATATACATCGATAATTATTACATGGTTTGATAATAATTCTAAGATATCCCTTTGGAACGCTACTGTTATAAATAGGCAGATTATAGTTTAATAGTTTTTGTCATCTTGTTTAATGTTAAGGTGTATAGGCTTAAAATAATGGTACTTAATGACATTTATTTTTGATAATTTGAAAAGAATTGTTGATATTTTATTTTCTAAAATTCATTCATCAATAATATCTTTTGTGAAATGATTCTTAATTGTTAGTTTAAAATAATTAAGTAAATTTGATCCATTTATGTGCAAGCGTGTATGTTTGTGTGTGTATGTGTGTTTGTAAGAGAGAGAGAGAGAGAAAGAAAGAAAGAAAGAAAGAAAGAGAGAGAGAGAGAGAGAGTCCGAGACAGAGAAATATTGTGTGTGTGTGTGTGTGTGTGTGTGTGTGTGTGTGTGTGTGTGTGTGTGTGTGTGTGTGTGAACATACGTATTTTCAATATTCTAATTTCGGAGGCTTCTTTTTTTTGTTTTTTGTATTTGTATCTGCTGTCGCTAAAAACTACCCACCATATGTGAAGATGCAATGGTTAGATTTCAGTTTTCTCTTGGCCAGGTTAAGAACTGAATCCTCGAAGTTTATCAGCCACATTTTATTGTTATTCTTTCAATGGAATCCTCTAACTGAAAGTATATTTTTCCACTGAACGGCCATTTGTAGAATCACGCCGGAGAATAAAGATCAAATTCTCTCCATTCTTGCTAATCATCAACTATTTTTTCAGAAGAAACATTGCTGTACTCTCGAAAAGTCGTTTCTTGTCGCTTCATATTCTTATCAGAAGAATCATTTTAGTGACTTCTTTGTACATTGAATTGTTTATGTTTTAATTTTTTGTAAATTCTTATTTACTGATGCTGCTATTTGGCATGCATCTAGTTAATAACGCTTCTTGTTGATCTGAATTTTGTTTGAGTGTGTGTTTCTAGCTTTGTACAGCGTGATAATTATAACAAACGACTTTTCCTTCATTCCCTGTATCCCTTTAGGATGTTGAGAGTCATTGCTCTCCTAACCATTCTCCGCTTGTATCCTTACTACCCGGCCAGCTACTGTTGTACTATTCATTTACAGAAGCTAGTTAGGTTGGTAAATATCTGTGTACCTCTACTCTTTTTGCTATCATATTTGTTTTAAGGGTGCTGTTGTGCAATAGATCAGTCATATGTGATTCCCGCTTTGGTAATAAGGTTCTTTCAATCTATTACTGATTAGGCAGAAGATTTCCCTGCAATCGCCTGCCATTAATATCTGTGGTATACTGGTTGCTATACTGTATCCCTTTAGGACGTTGAGAGTCATTGTTCTCCTAACCATTTTCCGCTTATATCCTTACTACCCGGCCAGCTACTTTTCTACCATTCATTTACAACAGCTAGTTAGGTTGGTAAATATCTGTTTACCACTACTCTTTTTGCTTTAATATATGTTTTAAGTGCGCTGTTGTGTAATACATCAGTCAGATAATTAAATGCCATACGTGATTCACGCTTTTGTAAAAAGGTTCTTTCGATCCATGACTGATAAGGCAGAAGGTTTTCCTGCAACCACCTGCCATTAATATCTGTGGTATACTGGTTGCTAACCAAGACGATAGGATCTAATCTGTCCTGCTAATTAGCTCATAGCTGGAGGGAGAAGAGATTGATTAATACTGTTTCCAGTGGTATTTGCACATAATGAAGAAATTGAATTCAATTGAATTTCGAACTTGGTTCTTCGATGTTTTGTTCCATTCCGACATTCCCCACACCACAATACACATTTCATGTAATAAATGATTTTCGGGACGAAATCGGAAATTTTTCAAACGACTTCGAATTCCAGTTGAATTTGTTACATTTACTTACGTGGAAATACCCTTGTGAAAGGTATGAATACATCTATTCTTTCTACAGTTATTGTTTAAGTAATAGAACAAATCGGGTTCTATCGCCTTGGTTGGCAACTAGTCTACCGCAGGAACAAAAAGCACCCGACTCCCGTGAGAACACTTGTCTCTAGTCATAGATCAATAGTAACATGATCGTCCAAGCGTGTATCACGTATGGCACTATACTGACAACTGATAGCATTTATGTTCTAAATTTACGCAATCCTTATTACTTAATAAGGTTTACCATATTTTGTCCCTTTAATTTTCAAGAACAAAGAATTTCTTTTGTGTTAAACTTTCCTTAAAACTACACTCGATCGACTCTGTTTTGTTCATTTCAAAATAAGCGTATGAGTAACATTAGCCGTTTAATTATAAGGAAAATATTACATTGACTGAGCATCCTGTATTACCGTCAGTTGAAAATTATAAAATATTTCTTTTTAGAAAAATAATTTTTCAAGTTCAGTAGTTGTTATTGCTCATTCCAGTATTACTGTGACTTTCTTTCTTAACCTTATTTTTAAAGAGTTTGGAATGTCAACAACTTCATTATCTCATTATTTTCTCTTCGAGGTACATGTGCTATCCATTATAGTTGTCGCTGTTGCTAAATGTCATCAACAGGATCGATTTATATTATTTGGTTCAGTGTTTTCTTTCTTATTCTGTTACGCTTGTCCAGAATGTTCAAAGACAGTTGTTTTTCACTGAAGCCTATAAGTTTCATTTGCCTTGCAATTTCGATCTGCGGAAATGGCTGTTTATACAGTTCTGAGCGAGTTTGGGTCATAAATGATAAACACAATTTCATACTTTAGTCTGAAGATACCAATCATCTTCCTTTTTTGGTTTCATAGATGCATTTCATTTTTCGATAGTTTAGGAAAACGATGGAAAATTTTATGAAATAAATCGCCAGCAATGTAGAAATGGTTACAGAGGCGAAACATCGAGGGATCTGAAATCGCTCTTCTATGAACTTGAGAGACGTCTAGATGGTGACAACCGTTTAAATTCAGTACTTCCATACAAAGGAATGCAATTGAGTGAATTGCGTCATAGTGTTCTTTTTCTCAAATACAGTGCCCAACTGATCCTTCAAAATTCTTCAGTTGACAAAAAGTCTGATTTGCACTGCCATATTAGTACACTGCTATTTGAATTTTCACAGAGATTTAGAATAATTATACTATTATTAGGATGTTCCTTGTGGTGCAGTGGATATCGACTCGGAACGACAAACCAGGGAGCCGGGTTCGAATTCCAGTTGAATTCCTTGCATACGGGCAAATACCTTTAGGAAAGGTATTAATCCCTCTCTTCCTTCCATTTATGGGTTAAATAATAGGACGGATTGGGTTCTATATCCTTGGGTCGCAGTCTACCGCAGAAAGCAATGGCAACCTACTGTGAGATAATCTTCTGCCCAGTCAGATCACCAGATCACGAGACATGATCATCAGAGCGTATATCACGTATGTCACTTAACTAACTGACTGACTGATTATTATAAGCATCAAGGAGAGTATCATGTTTATCATTTTTAACATATACTGAAGATGCAGGCTGCCACTCAGAAGCCTGTTATTTAAGTCTGATTATCTGTTTTCTCTATTATTAGTATTAAATTTATTTGTTTCGAAATGGACAGTATTTCTCTAAATTTTTAACAAAATCTGACCATATCTGTAACACTTTTTCTTTAGGAACAGCTACTTTGAAAGTATATATTGTAGCACGAGATTACGAAGGCGATGGTTAGATCATATAATCATGCTAAAATATATTGGAACTTAAAGTGAAGCAGGAAATAACTTTGATAGAATAGTATATAAAAGAATATAAGATAAATGTGATGGAACATTTTATAAAAAGATACTTCTTTGCGAGAAATATAAAACGCACAGAAAATTGATTCCCTTGTGTCAGACATTACCGAACTCTCGACAGCTTATAAGTTTTATCCAGAGTTATAATCAGGATTATCAGAAGATTTTCATCAGAAGCTTGGTTGGAATGTGTGGAATTGTGTGGAATAGTTTAAGAAAAAAAATATATTTTAGTTAAAATAGAAATGTATTAAAAGGAAAAAATAACAAAAATTGTAAAAGATAATGTGCAGTTAGAAATATTATTAAGAAGTTATGGGTAAAGTTCGTATTCAATGATAAAGTTATAGGCATCAAGATTTTCAGAAAATGTTCCTTTGTACATTAAAGACAGAAGCTGATGAGGGTTCGCCTGAATTAGACCACTACTTCCGATTTAACAAGAAATGACGAGTCTGTCTTCATTTTTTCTTACACACACACACATACACACACACACACACACACACACACACACACACACATATATATATATATATATATATATATATGACTGTGTTAAATCGATATGTTTTAATATAGGGACAAAAGGAGTGAATTCATGCCACTTCTATCAGTAATTTTAATAGCGCCATATTTGGATGCTTTGCTTGAAAATAGGAATAGTCTTACCACTTTCCACGATTGAAGTCTCAATGATTTGTCGATTGTTTTGCACTAACCATTTGCCTGCAAGCTATATTGACAGCGTTAAGCTTCTATTACTCCCCTACCTAAATACATTTACGCAATGCAACAACACGAAGAAACCTCTTCTCTTGCTTAATTTGCTCTAAAGACACATACACACACACACACACACACACACACACACACACACACACACACACACACACACACACACACATATATATATATATATATATATATATATATATATATATATATGTATGTATGTATGTATGTATATATATATATGCTTAATTAGTGATATATGCAAAGGCAACAGTACACTTTTAATAGAAAGTCAACTTATACCATTGTATAAATTAATTGAAACAACTGCTTTAGATTCATTCCTTTCAATACACGGTCGGTTTTAGACTCATTGTAGTAATTGAGTTGTATTTTATCCTTGGGTTAGGCTATTTTCAGTGGTGTGAATAAACACGAAACTATACATATGATCGCATCAGATTTTTATCACGCACAGACACTTTTTTCTCGATTGTCGATTAGTTGTCCTACGGCCTTTGTCTGTTATGTTACTCCAACGAAGAACACAAAAATTGTAACGCTGCACAAACACACAGGAAATCATTAGAGAGAGATTGCGGATATTGCTGGTGTCAGTCTTTCAACTGTCATTCATGTCATCAATGCAAAACAAAAAATAGATCCATCAGTCCAAAACGTAAAGGAAAATGCTGTCAGAAAATAAAACATCTCCAACTGACGTCGTATTCATCTTCAGAGAAAGGGTAAAGATCCTAAGAAGACATTATTCGTTTTGTTCAATTAATTTGCACAACGGTACACGATTGTAATTCGATATTCTCCTGTAATTATATGGGGACTCAATGGAACATTTCAGATTCCCACAAGCGCCAAAATTATATCACCCGGCAGTAATATATAACCAACGTTATGACGGTCAGAAATGTTTTGTTGCATTTTCTCGCGTAATCTAACACGAGGTAATTGGATTGTAATCTAAACCTGTGATAGATAATCTGGCCAAATGGATAAGTAAATCTCCTGCTTGAATCACTGAGTTAGATTTGAAATGCATCCCTATACAGTGCTTTGGACGACTTATCTGCAGATCGTTAAAACGTTGCGAAAAGTGCACTGTCATTAATTCCAGGTTTTCCCAAACGGAACCAGTTTGCGGCGATAATAAGAACTAAAGACCGCTGGCAACGATACACTTAAAATAGTCACCACTTTGATAATTGATTGTTGGAAATGTTGAAGATCCAGAGATGCCAACTCCCCCAAAAAACATTTCCTTGCAAAATAAAGGAAGAAGAATCATGTTATGTTCTCATGCGCTGTCTTAATCAAGCGGTAAAAGCTATTTATTATTTAAAGATGTCTGTGCTGGTTGAATAAAATCCGGGTCCCATAGTAAATATTTTTTTTAGTGCAAACATCTTGTTCCAATCTCAAGACAAATAACAGAAAATTAATAATATAACTGTGTTATACGAAAAACCTGAAATCAAATAAGTAATCAATATTTTGTTCTAATTTGTCAGTTACTGATAATCACGTGATCTAGCAAGAAAATTGAGTTGTGTCTTCCTGTCTCGACAGATGCTTCGTACTTGTGACCTTGTTACACATTTAACCTAAGCTTAGTAAATCATTTCATAGTTCTTCGGTGCCGTGTAATTTAAGTATGTTTTAATCGCTAGGTCAATTACAACTGAGTAATGAGTTTGATACTTATTGAGTGCTTACTATTTTTGACTTTGTTTAACATATAATCTACACCTTGTGAATCACTCAAATAATTTGAATAGCAGGAATATTTAGAATTATGTTAGATAGCGAGTTAGGTTACAAACAAAATGCTTGTACTCTGGGTCTATAACAATTTTGTAGGCTCGTTGAAATGTTTGTAAATAATCTTTTTATACTTAAAATGATCTCATTGCGAATATTTTCCTAATTTACCAACATTTATTAAAGCATATGACGGTTCATATTTAACAGTGTTGGTAACACTTTCTAGAAATTCTTTCAAAATTCTTATATTTAGCTGGCCTTGATCCATGAGAGGAAGTGACTCTATCATTTAAGTTTTTTTCTGTCTAGTCACACTAGTAATATTTTTAAAAATTAAATGCACATTTTATTTTTGATCTCATTAATATTTGTTTATCATCATATTTTTTAAAATTTATCACTAATACTTGTTTATGTGTATATTAATTATTATGTTTGGTCTTACCAGAAAATATTTTTCTGATATTTATTTTTTTGATATCATATTATTTAATACCATTTTACTATTATACTTATTGTTTATTATTTTCCCACTAGTTTATATTTTTATATGTATATATAAATTTTAATATTATTCCCACAAATATTCATTTTCATTCTTACGCTAATATTTATTATTTTTGTATTTGTTTTTATTCTGATTAGTATTTATTTTGATTATTATATTTTTATTAAGATTCTATCATTTATCTTTTTTATAATAGGCATAATTTTATTATTATTCTAAATAATAGTATAACCGTAATATTCGAATACGAAATACGTAACATCCTTCATATCTTTCAAATTTCCAGAATGTTTATTACATAAAAAAAAAGAATTTTCAATATTAAAACAAAAATAATTTGTTCACAAACCTGTGAGTTTTTATGATTAACCGATGGTTTTTGAAATTCTGATCAGGAGGTATACACAAACATTGTTTCAAAAAGCCTCATGGTATGTGAGAGATATAAAGACAACTAATTTTTTCCTTGCTTTTTTGCTGCCAAAAGGTAAGTAAACATAAATTTTCGGATCCTGCTTTGACACTCTAGATAAAAACTCTGATTATTTCACAGAAATAGCCTGGTCTTTGAGATCTTAACACATATATTTGAATTTTTTTTACATTTTAGTAGAATCCACACGACACACAGATAAACATGTACATTACTATAACAAGTGACATATACTTTTGAAAATAGATATTAAAGCAACGGTTTATTTGAGACCAAGGCTTCAACTAAAGAATGTGTTTTAATTCAGTGAGGAAAATTTCAGACAACTAATAGAAGTACTCAGAAAAATAAATAAATCAAATTCCGTGCACTGTGTATAGATACCACGGAAAAACGTTTGTCCCGTTCCTGTTATGAACCTATGTTGTTTTTCTACACAATGTTGATGACGAGTTGTTTTCCACCCTCCAAGCTCTTTTCCACCCTCCACGCTCTCTCTCACCTTCCAAGCTCTTTTCTACTCTCCGAGCTGTTTTTCAACCTCCACGCACTTTTCCAACCTCCAAGCTCTTTTCTCACGGGCGGGATGTAGTAAAGCTTATGTTGCTCTATCGCTACTTTCAAGGATGGAGCTAAGCTGAACTACAATCCTTAATTCGTGCCGCTTCCATCGTGGAAATATGCCCACATTTCTTCTTATTCTATTCGGAAAAGTAAATCCCACACTAACAGCTTCTTCACGCGAAAACCGCTCTGTGGAACCGACTCTCAAATAAATGTTTTCTCGGATCACTATAATCCTGAAATATTCAAGCCTAGGGTTAACTGTTATCATAGTCTTCCGTAAATATAAACCGTCTTTTAATGTAATAATTAACTTGATTGGCCCTAAGCTTGTACAGGATGATCTTTATTGCAGAAATAATGACAAAAATTAGGCTCAAAACAAGAACAAAATCCAAAGTAATTGAGTTGTGTGATATGAATGTATGAGACGATTTTACGAAGAGATTAGAATAAGAAAATCAAATAAGGATTGGCCAATGACTTGATGATGTTAACATTAATCATTGATGCAGGTATCCGCATCGGTAGCAGTGCTTGAAGAGAGAAAATAAGGTTTGAGCAAAAGTTCCTGCTTACAAGTAGCATTTTGACAATCGCATCTACCTCCCATTAGCATGGGACAGGCTAGCCTCCCAGAGAGTAAAACACTGCGCCTCCTTGGCCTTACACTCTCGGCGGACCTCAAATGGAATGACTATATTGAATCCATTGCCAAATCTGCTGCTATGAAAGTCGGCTCCCTGTGCAGGGCCAGGAAATTTTTCCCACCTGAATCTATTCTGCACATATACAAATCTACCATCCGCCCGTGTATTGAATATTGCTGCCATATCTGGTCGGGTGACCCTGCTGCTCTCCTTGGGCTTCTTGACAAAATACAAAGGAGGATCTGTAACGTGGTTGATACTGACTTGGAAGACCGGCTGCAGCCGCTCTCTCACCGGCGTGATGTGGCTTCCCTGTGCCTCTTCTACAAGTACTTTCATGGCTTCTGCTCCGATGAGCTTAGATCACTGGTGCCGCCTAAGCACGAATTTACACGAGATACTAGATTAGCAACTAGGTCCCACCCTTTTACAGTTAAACAAATAAGATGTAACCGTAAATTCTACTCCAACATCTTCTTTTCTCGCGCTTCCCGCCTGTGAAACTCCCTTCCACAAATCTGCTTTCCCAACAGTTACAATCTCCAGGTGTTTAAATGTAGGGTCAATAGACACCTCCTATCACACTAACTCCCAACTATTCTCAGAACACTCTCATCTACCCAACCCTCATTCTCGGTATCCTTACCCGCCTATCACCCACCCTCTGACATTTCCTATATTTAATCAGCCTTTCTCCACTCTACGTAGCCCCCTACGCAGTTGTGGCAGTGACATGCCTTGCTCGGGGTGAAACGCTTATAAAAAAAAAATGTATAAAATAAAATTGATTCAACTTAATTTTAGCAGGGAATATACGAGCGGCCGAATCCGAAAAATGAATTACATTAAAAATATGCTACGAAATAACGATGAATACCGATATTATTGCGAAATTTTGTATGTTGAATACATATCAGTAGAGTTGAATGCAAAACTGCAAAACGAATTTTTAAAGAATTAAACAGTGTAGAGAAATGAAAATTAGAAGCGGACAATTCCAATGCAGAAATGTCATCAAGACTCCATTTTGTATCTAATTAAGAATTGGAAAGATAATTGCAGAAATCATTAAAAGAATATTGTCTTCAATATAATTTATAGAATATTACACTTAAACTATCATTTATTTCTATAGAAGAGTTTATTTACGGTTTTCCCTCAATGTTCCGCACCCTCTCTAACTCTGTCTCTGTCTCCGTCTTTGTTACCCACACAAAAAAAAAACAGACACAGCCCTGGAGACACCTTTGAGTCAGATTTTGCTGAATATCCACAGATGAGTACATTAAGAATGGAGGCTAAATGTTTTACTTTTGCTATATCGGCCTCAATGAATTGTTAATATGTGTATGCATCGGAACTTCGAAAAAAGGTAGGTTTATTTGAATTGTGCTCCAGTACTTTGGATAGTCAAAAAGTGGTTTGGGATATTTTATTAGAGCGATTTTTAACTAAAATTTTCATGCAGGCGTAGAGCGAACTTTTGATGTCAAAGAAGACGGTCTACAAACCATTGTGGACAAAAGACTAACGATTCCTATGCTAAAAATTACTAAGTGTTTGAAAATCAATATCTCCAATGTAGTTGAGTTCAAGAAAAGCAGTCGATTTTGGACAAACGATATGAGTTCATTTTCCAACGCCAGACTGCTTGTTACAAATCAGATATTTCAGATGATCACGAGTAGAAACGGGAAAACTTGCAGCATGTAGTTGATTATCCTGACTTTCCTCGTTCATATTTGTATTTGTTTCAGTCTCTAGAGAAGAGTTTAAATGTTAAACAAATTAATTATGTGCAGTCAGTTGAAAACAATCCCAGAACCTTCTTCCAAAAAAATTACGAACATGACCGCAACAAATTTATAGAACAATTATGATGCCTTGCTAATCCGACCCAGCTTATCTATCTATCTATCTATCTATCTATCTATATATATATATATATATATATATATATATATCATTCATTAAGCATTGATTATAAACCTTTCTGCTATTGGTGCATGTTTATATGGTATATCATACGCTAAAAGTCTGCCGTCTTCCATTGCCCAGATGTAAAATAGCTGACTGATGTCAAGTCGGTGGGGTTACAATCATCAGCTCTGATACATGGAAACATATCTGTCTGCGAATATATATATATATATATATATATATATATATATATATATAGTAAAATCGCACACATCATTTAAAGTGGATATAGATTATAATTTATTTGAATGAATGAATAAATTAATCTAATGATGTGATGAATAATGTCATATAAAATTTCATCCGGATATTAAAGAAATATGTTTTAACAAAATGGGAATCAAGTAACATCAATCAGAACAGAACTCTTTGGCCTTAGCTTTAAGGGTAATCAATTTTAGGGGAGAAATGTTCATTAGACATATTTAGTGACCGTAAATCTAGTATATGTGCACTCACAAACACACAAATACGTATACACATATATCTATACATATGAACATACATACACACGCAGACATGCACACATATACATATACAAACTTATATATACTGATATATATATATATATATATATATATATATATATATATATATAGACATACAATTATGACTATGTATATAGATACATATACACACATACACATATCCATATCTACATATGTACATCTAGATATAGTGTCCACACAATCACATACACACGTCTAAAGACCAAACATAAAACGTATTTAATTGACACTAACACATTTAGGCAAGTATTCATTGACTCTTTTTCTTGATTATGTGAGTTCTTATGATTTTTGTAGATGCCTTCACCAGTTTTGTTTATACTTCAAGTTATTTAACTGGTTGTAGGCATAGATAGGGACCCAATCTACTCTGATATTTCAACTGAACTGGATTCATACGTTTTGTAAGGTCATTCGAGCCGAAGTGAATAGAGTCTAGTTCGAAATCTGACTTCTGATAGCGCAGTTTTTTCAGCACCTATTACATTCAAGATGTACAGTTAGTATATCAAAGCTATCTGAACATAATGAATGCAACATAATACAATACAATATATATCGACCAAGATTAGATCCGAAACCATGCTTCATAGTTAGAAAGCGAACGTTCTAAACACTGCCATTAGCTATGTGTCAGGAATGTAACATTTTGACGTTATCAGTCAAGAGGAGGAGGAGAACCCAGTGTGTGGCATCTTTTGAATGTATCTGAAAACTACACGACAAATTGATCCGAGCCAAATCTCAAAGTGACATGGGGTTTGAGCGTCCTGGCGTTGTTCAGACTGTTGTTAACGCTAGATAAGTTGCTATCTCCCAGAAACTGTAACTAATGTGCGCTCAGCATAGTTGCAGTATAGACCACAGGTTGGAACTGTGGGCATTGAATAAGAATAGTTGAGCCTGAGAAGGCATTTGCAGTTGGGATTAGCTAGCCGCCATGTTAGGCAGTTTTTTTCGAATATGGGTGGCCTGCAATTATCAGATGTCTAGCTGTACTGATGAGCTGTGATAACACAAAACAGGACGTTTGCGGATAACTATTCCGGTGATGTCTGATAAATATATTTGATAGACGATCTGACAGTAAGTTTCGACAAATTAAAATTAACTAAACTAGATTTATTTGATTCAATGTTTTTTTTTATAACTGCGTTTCGCTAAATTCGTCTATGCTTTTCTTTTCCTTTTGTCAGAATACTGACCTAATATTTTTATATAATAAACGAAATGCTACGCTCAATTAATATAGCACAAGAACTTGCCGTGGCATTCTTATTTGCTTGCTTTAAATTGCAATGTTCTAAGCTGTTGGATCTTTATTATCTGCAATTCTCTAGTCTAAACAGCGTTGTTATTCCGAGCGATTCGTTATCCGCAGGCATTATATTCATATTAATATTAACGCAACCAGCTTCTACCTTACTCAACATTTGGGATCCATTACTGGGATCTCTCCCCTAGTTTTAAGTGTCTTAACATAATGTAGTGGCACATAACTCGACTAAAGGAATCATTGTACAGCATACTGCTAGCTGCAATCACCTATGTTTCAAGCAATAATTCGGATTAAAAGTTTTGTGAGATAAAATAGTGGTTAATTGCTACCAGGCATTACTGACTTTAAATTACACAGGAAAATGTAGCAAGATATTTATGACCAGTATAAAGACAGGTTTTGTTTGCCGGCTACAGTATCTGTTTTTAACCTGTGACATAATTTGGTTCTTGCAAAAAATGTCGTCACATAATTATAATCAAGCAGGATGAATCTGCAGGTGCATTTTCATTAGAATTATATCTGTATCCCATCGTAATATTTAATGAAATTACTGATTTTAAAAAAGAATTGATTTATAGAAGAAAAGCTTTCTTTTTATATTTCTGAAATGAGATATTGTAATTATTTGCACTAGTTATTTTCATGGATAGTTGCCCAATATTTGTTTTGATACTAACGTTTCTGCCGTTGAACGCCCTTGCAATCTTTCTGTGATTGAAATTTCGAGCTAAAACTTTTATTTCATTCACCAGGGTAGTTCCTTCTAGTTTCACGTGTCATGCCTTTTCAAGATACCTCAGTATCAGTTACTTCTCTTCAGCACAAATCTCGAACTTTTTATTCACTTCCGCTATACTCACGTCTTGAACTCACAACACTCTGGGTCAAGACACAGAATAATGTCAACCAACAATTTTATCCGCTCGGCATTTATAATTGAAACCACTTGAAGAAGGCCTGAGCGAACAACGGTCAAAACATCGTGAATGAAAGATGAGGACATCAGTCCGAATCATTTAAAGAGTGAAAGAAAGCGTCCATATTGCATTCGAATAATTGATGCTATCAATATTGAACGAAACGATTATATAAAAATTCAATCTATAATTCCTTTATTATGAAAATATATATTTTCTTTGTCACGTCTTTTTTAAAATAACTTTACAAACAAGATTGAAAAAATATTACGTCTTGTTCACATTCTTTTCATTTACCGTTATTTACTCAAATTTCGGATACGAGACTTCACACATGTCTTGTTGATTCAAAACAAATGGTTTTATTTGTCCTTCATTATTTTTTATGAAAAAAAAACTTTATCAGGCAACACATCTCATTGGCGCATATTACTGAAATATAAATACAGCATATATTTTTTTATTCTTGTTTACCTTCCATATTTGTAAACGATGCAATTTTATCCATTATTTAATGTCATTCAGATTTATTTGTAATTTGCCACCACAAATTTTAAAAGAAAATTCATTTAAAAATATTAAGCTTATATCCCAACCAAATTTTATTTTATATTTCTAATAGTCGTTTTAATTATATTTTACCGTAGTAAAGTCTATAATTATCTCGCAATCAGAATATGATAAAATAAATATTAATCTATTTTGTTGACCAATTTCTATTTCAAAGAGGAAGAAATGGCTTCGCATAATGATGTTGACGAAGTTAAAGAAATTTGCTTTGATTTATTCGTCTTCTACGGCTTATCAATACATTCCAAGTAAAACAATGCCAGAATTTTGTTTTAGATTGAAAGACTTTCTCGGAGATAATGGACTAGTGATACAAGTCTTCCTAATTAACTCAGAGCTTGGGTAGTAAGAGGTGGATTTATACCATTTGCAAAATTATTTGCGCGTAAGTGAATATTAAGAATCAAACGGGAAATTAGAACTCACTGTCTCAATAACATTTCTTTATCTTTATCTATTACACCATCCGCACATCCAAGCATATAGCTACTGGAATTCCCTAGTGGCCATCCATCTTGGTACTGAGCAGAATCAACAATAACTCGTAAAAAACCGTTTTTAACGGTATATAAGCGAAGTCAATTTAAAGAATTATTGCAAAGTTTAATGAATAAAATGTTTACCTTCCTTAAATGGGGATTTCTTATGATGATGAGGTCTTACTGAGGAACCCAGTTAATTGAAAATAAAAGTAATAGAAAAAAAAGGCTGCAATTTGCAGGAGTAGATTATCATTAATATTGGGGAAGAATTAAACGCAGGCATTGTTTGGTCGGGGAATCATAAATTAGTTTGATGACCAGGTTAAACCTATTGCCTAGAAATAGTATACGTTCTTAGAAATAACCACGTTGATATAATATTAAATCGATCATGTTTTACATAATTATAAAAACATTGAAACTTATAAACTTGTAAATACTTTATTGCTCTACTTATAACAAACATTATTTAGTGTTGTTGTATGTCCTTTATATAGAGGGAAGACAGTTAAATGCCATAAGTGATACACGCTAGGGCCATTCATGCCTCGAAAGAGACATGACTGACTGGGCAGAAAAATATCCCGCATTAGGTTACCATTACTTTCTTCGGTAGACTGGTTGCCAGTCAAGGATATAGAACCTAATCTGTCATGGTATTTAACCCATAACTGGAGAGAAGAGACAGATTAATACCTTTCCAAAGGCAAGGGTATTTGCATGTAAGTGAATGCAAAGAAAATTAACTGAAATTTGAACTCGATTTCTAGTTCCGAGCCAATAAAAATTACATGAAGCAAACTTAGTAACTTTCCTTATTAAGGTTAGAATTTTTAGTATAAAAAAGAACATATTTCTTTTTTAATTAACTCTAAATATATTAAGCTAGTATACCGTAAGCGAATGCATAAGGAAAAAATCTGAAAAAACTTAAAACCAGTAATATATTCTCCACTGATCCCAGTAAAAGAAGTATATAAATATATACTATACTAAATTAAATGCAACTAACTTAATCATCAGTAATAACTTCTTTGTAAATTTGCAATGAAAAAAAAAACATTTTATATCAATTTAAGCTTTTTGTGGGGAGATTATATCTTTGGCAAAAATGTAAATATATATGATCATTTCAACACAACGAAATAGTTTTTAAGACATTTTTTTCTACTTTTGAATCAAACGTTGCTATATATTGACAATATGTAATGGTCGTTTTTCATAAGGGATTTCTAAGACCTGAATTTGGAACATAAGACATATAATGCAGATGCACGTTGTGGTGCAGTAGATATCAGGTTAGTACGAGAGATCGAAGAGCCATGTGCGAATTCCAAATGAATTTGTTGGGTTCACTTAGAAGCAAATACCCTTGGGAAATGTATTAATCCGTCTCTTTGCGCTCTAGATTTGGGTTAAATAGTAGCAATAATTGGATTCCATAACCATGGTTGGCAACCAGTCTATCTTAGAAAGAAATCGAAACCTTCTGTGGGAAAATCTTCTGCCCAGTCAGCTATGCCTTTTTCGAGACATGATCGCCCAAGCGCTTATATTGAATGACATTTAAATGACTGAACGCACAATCGTCATCAGAATTTTACCAGTGAATATTCCACTTCTCAGTGCTGATTTGGAGTCTTTTCCTCGCAAGAGATTCAAATAACATTTCGATCACTTTGAAATAAATACTTTAATTAAGAATGTTTACTTCTGATCACACATCAACAGCCATGACCTTCAAGTGGGTATATTGAAGGAGGATATTTTTGTAATGTTTACTGCAATATATATATATATATATATATATATATATATATGTTTACTGCAATATATATATATATATATATATATATATTGAATTTTTCTTTAATTATTATACACATATTAGAAAGCTTGAAACCTCACAAGGTTGAGTGTTTACTGAACAAGCTTGTAATGGCTCATGAGAGGATAAGAAAATATGTAGGACAAATAAGAGCTGACTTTAGATTTGAAGAGGATAAGCTTCTAGTGCGTTGAGGTGCAGTGGATAACGGATAAAACGAGAAATCTAAAAGCCGAATTCGAATTCTATTTGAATTCGTTGCATTCACATGCACGCAAATATTCGTGAAAAATGTATGCATCCGTCGCTTTCCCCTTACTATTCTCCTTATTGATTAAATAGCCGAGTAGATTGAGTTATATAGCCTTGGGTGGCAACCAGTCTACCGCAGAAATTAATGGCAACCTATGACAGGAAAATCTTCTACCCAGTCAGTCATGTCATTTTCGAGACATGATCACCTAAGTCTATGTCCCGTATTGCAATAAACTGACCGGCTGAAGCTTCTACTAATTACGGAAGTACCCGTGATTAGCAGCTGCTTGAATAAAAATTCATCGTTAGTAATTGAATAGGAAAGAAATTGAAATGAGGCGATTATCTGTAAGTGGCTACGTGGTAACTGTGTTGGTCCAGACGGGTGGGTATAAAAAAAAACCCAGTTCGTCTAGACATACGTTAGAGTAACAAGAATTTAACAAAATACTTGGAAAGTATTTCATCCAAAAGATTGCGTAAATGCATTTTTTTAAGTTTGGGATTATTACTGGTTTGCTCTTTTGTAAATATTGCGCACAACAATAAGTGGCAATTAATTTCTTGATCACCAAAAATGAAAGACAATAATTCTATCATATTTAGTGATATATAATATATAAGAGATCAGCTTGATGGCTGGGGAAACCTTGAGTAAAAAAAAATTACTTTCGGAAAAATCAGTTCCCATTGAGAATCCAGTCGGTCATCATGAGTGAAGAAAACGCAATGTCTGCTCTCTTCATGGCCGTATATAAAACAACACGTTTCATATGGGTAATGAACCTGGATGACATGGTTGCATTATTAAAATTATCCGATGAGAAGTGAAACCGACTTTATACATTGGTACAGATCAATATTTGAGGTGGGGGGAATGTTTTCCACTAAATAAATAAATATGAAAGAACGGTAAACTCAATCAATGCCAGAACTATAAAACAATAAGCGAGATAATCCACCTCAGCAAAGCCATGCTCCATATTATCTTCAATCATCTGAAATTTAAGACATAACAACTATTGTCAGACAGAACAAATAAGTCTAAAGACTTTACGGAGCACAGCGGAACAAATCTTAATTTTTAGGGTTTTCAAAATTTTTATTCTTGAATTCTCTTCCGCAGGCTTTCTTTCCTGACAGTTACAATCTCCAGGAATTTAAATGTAAAGTCAATAGTTATCTTATGTCTCAATTTACATCCAATTTCTCATGCTTTCCTGCATCCACCCCACTCTCATCAGTACTCTTTTCTCTCTCCTACTCTCTTCCTGACACCCCCTGCAACCTGTCATTCCTCACAGCATTCCTCCTATGTAACCCCTGCTCAACAGTGGCAGTAAAATGCCTTGCTTGGGGCGAAACGATAAAAAAAAGAAAGCATTTGATCGGGTATGGCTTAATGTATTGTAGCACGTCCTCAGAAGATTCAAGATAAAAAAAAACAGAATGTGTCGGACTCATTTTTCATAACCAGTTATATTCCTCAGGGTCCATTCCATTTCAAGTTTTACCATACCAAGTTTTACAAGCCTTCCTTATTAGTCTTCTAGAGTATGATGTCATCGTGCTTATCATATCGCCTTTCCGTAGTCCAACTATTCTTCTCTAACAGGAAACACATTATCTTTTTTGAGTATATAATTTCAACCATCTGAAATCTAATATTTAAGAAGATAGGCCTGTTTAAAATCTACGTTTCACCGACGTTATTGATATTATGGCGGGTAGTAGCAATGAGCTGCAATACCTGACCAACAAAACCTTTGAAAGATTTGACATATGGAACTGAACACAGAAAAATCAAAGTAATGCTGAAAAAGCAACATAGGTGCCAGCTCACTACGGACGAATAACTACTAGAAGAATCGTCCATCTTCAAATATTTGGGAGCATTATTGTCAAAACAAGGCAACTACAACGTAGACAACTGCTTACGAATCGTCACATCCACAATACAGAAACCCAGAGTAGAAGGGTATAGAAAGAGCATCATAATCTTTCGAATCACGTTCAAGATCTAAAATCCACCTCTACAGATGTTACATATGGAGGACACTCTTGGTTGCGTCAGCGAAAAGGATCTAGTCGTTCTAAACAAATCCCTGAGAGAAGCTTATATGCTTCTAATACTGATCGAACAGAATTAATGACTATGCACGGAGCAAAATCAAATGTCTCGTGGGCTAACGGGAAACTCTCCTTGTGATCATTAAATGTCGGCAAATGTTATGGTTTGGCCACATAACAACTTTTGCAAGACCATCATTTAACACAATGTTGAAGCTGGGACGGCAATTCGAAAAAAGCTTAGACAACATCAAAGGGTGGACAGAAGAGACGATGCTGTAACTACTGAAACCAACGATCTGTTTCTTCTGCATATAGGACCCTCCGACGAGTGAAGATGTCAAATGACAGATGATGATGATGATAATGGAGACGATGATGATGAGAACATATTTATAGTGATCGATTTCTCAAAAGCTTTCCTGTTATTCATTTACTATTTTCATGTAGTAGGGTGTTATGTTTTTTGTTTTTTTTTTTTGGTTGTTTTTCTTATGTTTATATTCTAAAGAGTGATGTATATTAGTAATGCGTAGATTTTTTTTTATAGAGTTATGATTCATTTTAACTGCCTTCAAAATATCTTTATAATTCCAACACATTTCAAAGCAAGTGAGAGAGGTTTTGGATGAAACAACTTAAACGAAAGATGTTTTCATTATATTTATAAGAATTTTGCAAGTATGTTTCATAGATTGAAAGGTGAATGAAATGTTTTTTTTCATTTGAGTGGGGAATTATATTAGAGTGTTTGATTCTGTATCTAACCAAGAGAATTTAAGTGACGTGTTAGTATTCTACATGCAGTACAACATGCTGTTTCTAAATTTCTAGGGGAGGAAATTACGTCATGATGGGCTTTTACGCACATACGACACCCAGTTGACCATATTGTACAGCGCAGTCAAAGAAATAATAAACAACGCCCATGCGAAATGAAAATTACAAAATAGTGTCAATTTGCACATTTCGCCCATTATATATTTGTTATTACTAAATAATATTATTTTTATTTGGTAAACGTGTTTGGGATATTTTCATTATTAAACGATGGATATAAAAACAAAGTTTCTAAATTGTGAAATATTATAAAGGAAAAATACGTATCAGACATCTACTATACTTTTAAAACCACTTCATACAGAAACTGGTTTACCAGTTAATCTATAGCATAAACAGACAGTCATAATCAGAATTAACTGTTAAAGAAGGCTTGATTTTTTCGTTGCTAATTGTATGATTTATAATCTGCAAGATACAGTTTCTTTTGTCCAAAACGTTTTTAACAGTAATTTATCTTTTGAATGTATAATTTTTCCTATGTTATTTTTTCTAACTTAAAGGTTTAAAGCAGTATGAGATAAACACCAGTCATATATATATATATATATATATATATATATATATATATATATATATATATATATATATTCCTACGTCAATGACACGACTTAGAGTTGCATGCTTAATACAATCATCATGCATATTACGAACTGAAATTTAACGGATTTAAATTTACGATCACACGTGAGGTTAATTTGTTCGGGTTCCAATCCTGGCTAGAAGCAATCGGATGTTAAAGAGTACTGATGTGCTCTGATACAGAGAAACTAATCTGTCTGAGGATGACTATGACTATATATATATATATATATATATATATATATATATATATATATAAATTCTAATTATAGTTTTTAGGAGAGTAAATATCAATTTAATTGTTTTTGATAATTTAATTTAATTTTTAAATAGTAATTTTAACCCTTGTACCTTCCCCTTCCTGTCTCCTTTGATTATCTACCTTTATAAAATATGGATACTTTTAATAATTTAACCCCCGATTTCTTCTGCAAGTATATATATCTTTTTCACAACATTTTTAAAATTTTTTATATATTTTTAATTAATATTTAGAAAACTTTTAATTATTATTTTTTAATTTTTAATTTTTAATTTTTATTTTATTTTATTTACATCTAGATTCATTATTAATTAGATTAACTTAATTTATTTTATTTAAATCATATCTCTACTTTTTCCCCTAAACATGCTTCTTCTAAAAATCTTCTAATACTTTTATATACGCTAGTTTTGATTGACACTTGTCAAGCGTCTCTAAAATTTGAAATTTTTCTTTTCTTTTGCTTTATCCTTCTTACCCCTACATCCCTTACTTTCTGTTTTGTCTAATCCAGTTCTCAATTTAACACCACTTCCTATTCCATCCTTTATCCCCTTTCCCTTTGTAAATCTAGACAAAGCCAAATTTTCTAATTTGTTTTGCTTACAACTCTATCTAAAAGTAAAATCTAAAAATAGACGTTGATAGCTAACCGATGATTTTTGTGATGTAAATTTTGAATTCTTAACCTTCATTTTTTTTTTTCATTTTGAAAATGTGGTAGTTGCTGATGAGATGGGAAATCACTCTTATAGATTTCATGTTGAAATGAATGACCATTCAACAGATTTGAACATCGGAATATATTTTATATATATAACCCTGTACTTACACCCGAATAATATTTTTGTACTTGTGTTTATTCCTAAATGGATATGTATGAATTCACACACACCCACACACACACACACACACACACACACACACACACACACACACACACACACACACACGTACATATGAATATAGTTACCTAAATGAATAAGTATACAGATAGGGATACATTCTTATGCATATATATTTATGTCTATTTACATATATTTATACATATACATATGTACATATATATGTATGAATATATATATATATATGTGTGTGTGTGGGTGGGGGTGGGTGTATATATATATATTATTATTACTATTATTATTAATTAGTTATATGTCAGAATGAAATTTGATTACTATAAATTTGTATTAAATATTTGCTCAATATATATATATATATATATATATATATATATATATATATATATTAAAAAAGGATTAATTCAAAGATGTTGAATGGCCATTTCGATATGAAGATCCCCACGGGGGACGACACATCACCTCAGCAACAGAAAAAACCTTTCAGAAACTGGAGAAAAATTAGTCTACTTTTCCTTTTTAAATAGATTGCAAAGAAATTAAAAAATAAATAAATAATAAAATAAAATAAAATAAAAATAAAAATAAAAATAAAGGGAAAGAAAAAGAAAAAGAAAACGAAAAAGAAAAAGAAAAAGATAGAATAAAATCAAATAAATAAAAAAAGAAAAAAATTGACATCGTCTGGGTTCGCAAAAAAAAGTGAGAATGTAACTAAAAATTAACAGACAGCCGTGTTAAATCGACCTAAGTTTAAGCAACACGGAAGAAAGGTGGTAAGAGAGATAAAAGAAGGAAGGGAGGGAAAAAGAAAGAAACTAAAGAAAAAAATTTTTTTTAAATATTACAGACGCTGGACAAATTCAAAAACCTAATTTCCCCAAAACGTTGAAGTATAGTTCTCCCACCTATATAAATAGTTTATCCAACCACCCCAAGAATATTATAAGACAAATACCCAAGATAGTAAATAATAGGGTTAACCAATTATCTTCCAATATAAAAATTTTCAACGCAAGCAAAGAAATTTACGATAAGGCTCTTCAGAAAAGCGGTTTTGTTAATAAGTTAAAGTATGATAAGCCTGCTATAAACCCAGAATCATCAAAAACTAAAAACACCCGAAAATGTAGAAAAAGGAAGATAATTTGGTTTAACCCTCCTTATTGTAAGCTAACTAATATAAATATTGGTAAGTATTTTCTCAAATTAATCGATGAACATTTTAATAATAATAACAATCCCTTAAATAAAATTTTTAATAGATTCACCCTAAAAATTAGTTATTCTTGCACCTCAAATATAGATAATATAATTAATTCCCACAATAAACAAATTTTAATGAACCTAAATAATACGGAAGCTAAATCCGGAATTGTCGACAAATGCAATTGTTATTCGGTGGCTGCCTGCCCGGTGCAAGGCAAATGTAAATCCACCCATGTAATTTATGAAGCCCGCATTTCTCCATGTAATAACAAGAACAATTACCGGACCTATATTGGCATGTCCGCGGGCTCTTTCAAACAGAGGCTTTATAATCACAGGTACTCGTTTTCGAACCCTAAGCAGAGATTCCAGACGGCACTATCACGTAGGTTCTGGGAAATGAAGGAGGAAGGGCAGGACCCTATAATCAGCTGGAAATTAATAGGCTCAGCTTGTACTCCTAAAAGTTTTCGTGATATGTGTCGTCTGTGTTTATTAGAGAAGATTCTGATTTTGATGTATCCTCATCAGGACTTACTTTTGAACTTTAGGAGGGAATTTATAAACAAGTGCCGCCATAGGGCGGATTTTAACTTCTAATTTTTAATTTTTAAATTCTAAATTTTTCTATAATTTTTTTAATATTTAAAAAAAAAAAATTTAATTTTAATTTTAATTTTTTTTTTTTATGTATATGTGTATGTTTGTGTGTGGATGTGCATATTTGTATATATATGTATATATATGTATATATGTATATATGTATGTGGGCTATATGTAATTTTGGAAAAAATTTTTAGCTATTTAAATGCTCCTTTTCATAATATTCATTAATATGTATGTGTGTGAGTGCATATGGAATATGTATATATATATATATATATATATATATATGCGTGTGTGTGTGTGTGTGTGTGTGTGTGTGTATGTGTGCATGTATGTGTACACATGTATATTGTGTGTATATGAATTTTTTGTATATAGGTGTGTACACACATATATGTGTGTGTATGCGCATGTATATGTATATAAGTGTGTAATAAATTGAATGTATGTGTGTGTATGTGTATGTACATATGTATTCTTATTCGTAGTACATATGTATGTATGTGTGTACTTCTATAGGTATGTATATAATAATTGTAATTATTTTTTTTTTACCTAGTGTTGTCTTTATTTAGTTTAATTTCAAATGACCTAATTTTTTTAAAAATAATTTTATTTTAAATCCTATATCTTTTTATTCCCTTTTATTAATAATTATGCCTTTTTAAGTAAAGGCCTTTTTCTAATACTTCAACGTTTTGGGGAAATTAGGTTTTTGAATTTGTCCAGCGTCTGTAATATTTAAAAAAATTTTTTTTCTTTAGTTTCTTTCTTTTTCCCTCCCTTCCTTCTTTTATCTCTCTTACCACCTTTCTTCCGTGTTGCTTAAACTTAGGTCGATTTAACACGGCTGTCTGTTAATTTTTAGTTACATTCTCACTTTTTTAGCGAACCCAGACGATGTCAATTTTTTTTCTTTTCTTATTTATTTGATTTTATTCTATCTTTTTCTTTTTCTTTTTCGTTTTCTTTTTCTTTTTCTTTTTCTTTCCCTTTATTTTTATTTTTATTTTTATTTTATTTTATTTTATTATTTATTTATTTTTTAATTTCTTTGCAATCTATTTAAAAAGGAAAAGTAGACTAATTTTTCTCCAGTTTCTGAAAGGTTTTTTCTGTTGCTGAGGTGATGTGTCGTCCCCCGTGGGGATCTTCATATCGAAATGGCCATTCAACATCTTTGAATTAATCCTTTTTTAATATATATATATATATATATATATATATATATATATTGAGCAAATTTAATACAAATTTATAGTAATCAAATTTCATTCTGACATATAACTAATTAATAATAATAGTAATAATAATATATATATATACACCCACCCCCACCCATACACACACATATATATATATATATTTATATATTATATTAAAAAAAATTAACTATAGTATGATTTCAAGAATGACAACAGCTAATAAAAGATCCAAAATAATTTCAGAATGCAGACACATTACAAAATGTAATTTTATGCTCATACAAGCTCGGGTGAAAGGATAACCAACAGAAAAATATTCCCTTACATTGAACTTCCTATCATGAAATCATGAAACCGTTGACCATTAAGCCATCAGTCAAAACATATATACTGACGAATTAAAAAGTTTGAAACCATGGTAGTGTAACAGGGTGATATTCCATAACTAAATATCTATATTCTTTATATGTTAAACCTCAAATTCTTTGACATATGGACTGGGCACATTTAATAGAGATGCTTACTGGTTTAATTTAATTTAACTATGACCTATATCTGTTCAGTATATATATATATATATATATATATATATATATATATATATATATATATAAAATTGTGTGAATAAATAAATATACAAATGGGAATTCACTTAAATATCTATATTTATATATATATTTATATATATATATACATATATATATATATATATATATATTTGTGTGTGTGTATACATATTGATAGAATACATATGTATATATATATATTGATAATATATATATATATACACATCCATAGATATATAGATAGATAGCTAGATAGATAGATAGATGTGTCTGCGTATTAATATAATTGTAAGTCTTCAGTATCATTGAAGAAATAAGGGCATTTGTAGGGATAAAAATTAAGTACTAGGTTCAAAGGGAGTGTAAATAACGGATACATGTTGAAGATTTAATAATCAATTAATCATATCCAACATTTACCAATTTAAGTTTCACTCACTTACTTATGTTAAAATTATCTTAAAGCTTAGAAAATGAACATTGACATGCATCTAGAGGCCTTTACTTACTCATGTTTAACAACAATTCATTACAAATGTCTAGTAAATATGCACATTAATTCAATACAGGACGCACTTGTATATCTCAGTGTAAATGGACATTATTTATTTATTAGCAGTCTCTCGACAAGTAACTGATATCTTTCTAACTTTCGATGGTTTTTAAAGCCTATATTTATGAATATTTACATTCGTCAATATGTTGTTTTTATTTAGATTTTCAGTTTCTTTTCTGTAATAAAATAAAATATTTATAAAATATGGTCTGCATTGGGATGTTTATTTTAGAAACCATTGTAATCAATATAACTATACATTTATTCTGGACAGATATGCAGTCGTTTTCATGGCGCCTGCACTTACTTCTAAAAGAAAAGAATATTTCCTTAAATTCGAACAAGGATCCCCCGTCTCTCTCGGGTGTTTTAAGAATTCATCCATTTTCTATAGTTTGCTAACTATTTTCTACTCTAAACCTCAAAGGAACTTAAGAATCTCCATCATTTGCTGCTCACGATAACTATCGAAATTCGCCTCTCCTCATCTATCATATTTTGTCGCCATTTTGCGATATTATTCTTTCGACAATACGTGCTGTCTAAGCACGCTTTCCATAATCAATTTTCCCCTTCTTTTGTTCCTTATTTTTTGTTTCTTTTCGCTTTCTTTCTTCATTTGCCGTTAGAATTTCAACCGACAATTTCCAAGTCCCATGAATCATCGTAAGGACGCAATGACAATTTCAAATTCACCAGTCTGTACAAATCGTGCACTGATTACCAATAATCTTCCTCAATGACAGTGTCTGTGTTATGTGTTTTCATGCAATGTATATTATCAAAGACGGTCACTGTCTCTTCCTAACTGGAGAAAAGCTAACATTATCCTCATAAAAGAAAGACAGATTTTTCGTTTACATTGGCTTTGTCTTGCGAGCCAAAATATTTCTATTTGAATTAATCTCTGTCCAAATAATGCGTTTATTTCAAATGCGACTGGTTTTTGTCAAAAGGCGCGGAATTATTACAAAGCTAAATGCTGTCATAGAACCTGTCCTTTTCACAAAGATTGAGTAGCAGTCTGTCGCATGTATCAGAGAGAATTCAACAGATTGAAGTATTGATCAGACGATTTGTGTTATAATTATGACATTGCAAGACGTTGTGGGATGCCTATATATGTAAGTAAATATGGAGTAAAATTATTTAAGATCCTGGGCATGACGGTAAACTGCATCTAGCAGCAAGGCCTCTGATTGGGAGGTTTTGACAAGCATAGAAACACCTCTTAAATGCTGTCACTCTCAAGTTTACTCTGATCGGGAGTGGTAGCACCTGCTAGGGTTCCAGCTATGAGCAAATAGGTAACCCCCAAACTGGGGTCAAAGCACTATGAAAGTATAAAAATAGTCTTTTATAGAAATATATACATAAAATATAGAAAAATATTATGGAAAAATATACTTTCTTGAAAGAAAAATATTACCAAAAATATATTTTTGAAGAAAAAATATTACCATAAAACTTTTTTGAAGAAAAAAAAATTATTCTCAGCAAAACATTTTTGAATACAAAACAAGAAGACATTTTCAGTTTTCTAAAATAAAAAAGAATAAAAAGAAAATATTACATGAAAATCTGACTAAATCACCCATCTCACGATAACCGAATAAAAATAAATTCAAACTCCACAGTTTTGTCATTAAATAACCCACAGAGGTTGATATACCATTTAAACAAAAGTCAACCTCAATTATTTAAATATATAGAAAAGGATGAAATGGAGACACATATGAATCACACTAGAAGCAAGAACAAGAGCGCCCATAGCTCAAAGGAAGAATCGTCGACTGACGCTAATCTGGTTGGGTTTCAATTCTGGGTAAAAGCAATCGAATGTCTAACCGTACTGATGAGCATCTGCCTGTGGAAGAATATATATATATATGTGTGTGTGTGAGAGAGAGAGAGAGAGAAAGAGAGATTGCCTTTATGTCTGTGCGTATGCTTCGCTGCGTGAATTTCAAAATTTTTACAATATAGATATTCTTCTATATTTCCATATCTACATGCATATTTTGATTAACTTTGATATATGTATGGGGAAATTTTCTAAATTCAAAGGATAGAGTATTTATTAATCAGATGTTGTAAAATGTGGAACTGACTATCATGCACACAGGCACACACATATATCTTTAATTTATTTGTTAAACATTATTTCTAAATGATATTGTACTTGAGTAGATAATTTGATGATTTTATAATTAAACAGTATATTTATTATATTAAGCGGTCTGAATAATCGAGAACTCGTGTAAGGAAAGATTCAAACATGTGTGCCCTAAGGGGAACCATCAATTCATCTGACATGTCTTCGGCCGCTAGACCACGAAGAACTTTCAGAGAGTCAGTCAGTTAAGTGCCATACGTGATACACACTTTGGGCGATCGTGTTTTGAAAAAGACATGACTGACTGGGCAGAAAATTATCCCACAGTTGACATTGCTTTCTGCGGAAGACTGGTTGACAGCCAAGGATGTAGAACCCAATTTTTGCTTTTATTTAACCCATAACTGGAGGGAAGAGACGGATTTATACTTTTTCCAAGAGTTGATATCCCCTGCACCACAAACTTACATCCTTTTACCGATAGATAAAATACCTCTCAACACATGTTGTTTTTCTTTATTTCCGAAGTGGGAGAGTAAGAAGGTAAATTCCAAGAACCTGATCCTAATCAATATTTAAAATTTTTAACATTAAAAAGTGATGCAGACAGAGAGCTCAATGTATTAAGAATACAGAGCCAATATAAATTAGCGAAAATTTTCAAAATTCAAACGTGTCGGATGTACATTTCGACATAGGATCTCTAATAGAGATTCTACGTCACGTCAGCGACATTGGTTTTTCAAATGGCGGAGGCCCTGTGGTAGAGTGTGGAGGGGTTTTTGGTTAACAACGGTCACAAAGTAGAACAGGACAGAGCTGGTAGTCGCGGGGTTACAGGGTGTTGAAACGGTATATTTAGGAACGGGCGGAATAGGAGTTCATATTTTATAAAGATAGACAACTAAATGAATTAAATTACTTATTTAAGGTTAAAATTTTGGGCTGTTTGAAGAGGTGTATTTAGGCGAGAAGGAATGGGTTTCAATATAAGATTTTAAAAATGTTTATTTAAGTTTATTTGATTAAACCTTTTAGGTAGAAGCGAGCTAAATGCCAATGCAGGAAGTTATCAGTTTAAAATTATTAGCGAAAAAAAATTATTAGAGAAAAAAAATATATATACATATATGTATTAACCAAGGAAAAAGGGGTTTAGTAGAAGAATCCATATTTTCTAAAGATAAGCAATTAAAGAAGCTTGGGATAGGAAGGCAGGGGGGTTAAATACTTTTTAAGGTTAACGTTAGGGTAAAATTAAGATTAAAACTTAAATTGAATCCTTTTAATTTATATTCTAACATCTAGTCAACGGGGATGTAAATTCTAAATTTAAGTATTCGAAACATTTGCCTTGTGGCGGCACTTACTGATGAATTCCCTCCTAAGATTCAGTAGCCGGTGTTGGTGGAGGTATTTTAATATTGAAATTTTTTTCCAGTAAACATAGACTGCACCTATCACGGAAATTCCTCGGAATACGGGCTGAACCTATCAGTTTCCAGCTAATTTCAGGATCCAGCCCTTCCTCTTTCATTTTCCAGAATGCCCGCGAAAGGGCTGTCTGGTACCTCTGACCGGGGTTCGAAAAGGATTACCTGTGTTTATACAGTTTTTGTTTGAAAGGTCCGGCGGACATACCGATATAGGTCCGGAAGTCGTTCTTTGTTTTTTTGTTAGATGAAGAAATGCAGGCTTCATAAATCACCTGGGTGGATTTGCATTTTCCCTCCACCGGGCAGGCGTCCACAGAATTACAGCTGCATTCGTTTAGAATTCCGGACCTAGATTCAGCATTGCGCAAGTTCACCAGAATACTCCTATTATGGGAACTAATAAATCTGTCCATATTCGGGATGCAAGAATAACTAATCATAAGGGTGTACCTACTAAAACACTTCCGTAGAGTGTTACTGTTATTAAATTTTTTGTCTATTAACTTGAGAAAATATTTAAGCAAAACCGTAGACTGAAAGAAAAGTGAATGGATGTAAGTCAAATTCTGATTTCCTGGTACCGATATCAAAAACGTCCTTTCGTCGTAAACTGAATTTTGAAGACTAAATAAGTCCTCTGACTAAATGGATTCATACAGAAGAACTACAATTATACCTACTTAGAGCCAAACCCGAAGCAAAAACTAAAATAAAAGGGCTGGAAAAATACAGACATACAGGCAGATAAACAGACACACAAACATCTTGCCTTTCATATATATATATATATATATATATATACATATTATCGATTTTCTGAACTATTGTAAGAACTGCAACCTTGAAATTTCTGAATATCGTTTCTTATTTCTTTGTCTATGAGTGTATCAAATTTGATTAAAATCGGACGATTCCTTCTATATCCCAATATTTTCGATTATCGATTTTCGATATTTATCGAGGGTACCTCGACACAAACCCTAGCTAAGAACACTCGCAGACGCTTATAGTACAACTGTGTAAATTTTCAAGAAAATCGGTTCAGCCGTTTCGGAGTCTATAGGTAACGGACACACACACACATGCACGCACACAGACAAAGTTCCATTTATAAATAAGTTTAGATTTAGATAGATAGATAGATAGATAGATAGATAGATAGATAGATAGATAGATAGATAGATATATAATGTTGCGCGAATTAAAAAATATACATAAATGGGAAGATACGTATATAATATAATTATTCTGGTGTTAAAACAGTACTCAAAGTATTATGAACTGAGCTAATTCATACATACATTAATAAATATGCATATGTCTTATGTCGATAGCACAACTCGGTATTATATTAGTTGTGCAATCGTGAGGTGCATATTACAAACTGACAGTATAATACATTTGAATCTAAGTTCAATTGAACTTCAGGGGAATTAAATGTTATAAATTTAGTTTACTGCTTTTTCATAACAAAAGTAAAAATTAAGTAAACAAGGACTTAATAGAGATAAAAAATGAAATTAAAATTTTCAAAGTAAAAATATTTAAATGCAGTGAGATGAAATCAAAAGGTGTAATTCATAATTATTAATAGTAATATTTGTGGGAGAAAGAAAGAAAGAAATAAAAGAAAGAAAGAAAGAAAGAAAGAAATCATATTGAAAAAATTCCAAATGTATGGAGTTGTCTGTTTCAATCAGAGTTTAAAAATTTAATTAAATATTGGTTTCTATGGTAGCATGTGGTCATTAAATCACTTTTTTGTTAACTAATTTAGGGCTATTTAAATGATTTAAGACTACAAGTTTTGTCTAAAACGTTTAAGTCTTATTTGTTTCTTTTTATTAAAAAGATTTAGATTTAGCAATTTTTTTAATTTAATTTGCAATAATACATGTATACATTACTTCTTTTGACGTTTTTTGATTGTTTAAAGACAACATGTCGTCTGTAAATCTAAATTTCTACATATTAGCTCGCGATCCTTATATATATATATATATATATATATATATATATATATATATATATATATAATTATATGGTTATGTAAATTTTTCATTGCTACATGGAAATTTCTAAGTTTCGAGATTAATTCTCATCATCAGGCAATACTGGTGTGGTTGTGCAGACGATTTACATTTAAATGACAAATACTTTTCGAATGTATGTGGGTGTTTTTGCTTTTTTTTGTGCGTGTGTGTGGTTAATCAGAATTAAGATTCACTTAGGGGTTTAACCTCGAGGAATTACTGTGCTAACCAACTCTTTCTCCTCCTCTTTTTTTCTTTTTCCTTGACCCTATTTCTTTCTTGTCTGCTTTCCTTCTCATTTATCTGATCTTATCATTTTCCCTTCAGTTTTATTATATTTGATGTGATATTTCTTCTTGGTAATACCAAACCCCTTCCCTATAGTGTATTTGTTAAAGATTTAAAAGATTTTTTTCAAAAGTAAACCCCGAACTGCTATTTTTTCGCTCCATCTATCAATTTGCTGTAAAGTTTATTATCCTGATACAAAGGGGGGAATTATTAAAAAAACAAACAACTTATTCTATCTTTGGCTTTAGTTTTATTTTCATTTTTATTTTTACCTAATTCGTCGGTGAGCATGTTATTTAATTTAGGTTTTATCAATTTTCTAATGTGAATAATTTACAATGTCTTCATATGACATTAATTTCGTTACGTTTATTTAATAAATTTTTATTTGTAAGGGATCTAATAATAGATAGTCTTTCATATAAGCATCATGAACATGGTTCATCTAAGGATTTACATGTTTTCGCTTCTCTTAGGATTTTCCACTTTATTTTGGGCGTTTTTTTTTGTTTGCTTTAGGTACCAATGATATCTCAATAGGGATGTTCTATTTCTGTATTTGCTATTATTAAATGAAGAGGTGTGCTTGTAAATTATCTGCTTTAGAGTTTTTTAGTACTCCCTATATAGACGTTTATATTGTTTGGGTTTCCCTTCGTCTATATTTCGCATTGATATATTATCGATTTCGTCAAACACCTATTTTCTAGGAGACAGTTTATGGGGTTTTTACAATTCCATATTTTCTCGTCTAACTTGTTATTTTCTGTTGTCTGGTTATTTTTACTGGTTTTGTTGAATTTCTTTAAAATACTATTTTTGTGGTTTTTTATAATTTTTTCTAGATAGAGCTGTAACTTAATTTTATAGTGTTTTTATTAAAGATCTTACTAAGTGGATTTTTCTCCGGGAAGTGTTTCCTAATTAACTCGAGGAATTTTCTTCCCAACTTACCATAAGGGGATATGTACCAGATGATTTTTCTATTCCTTTTTTTCTTCGAGGGTTGCTTTTCTTGTTTACATATTTAATATTTGGGTTTATGTATCCAATATTTTTTAATGCAGTTTTATAAAAATCGCTATGTTTATTGAACACTTCCTCATTAGCCAAGTTTCTACTAATTCTGTATTCAATTAATGAGGTTATATGCTTGATGATAGAAGGAGGGTGGTTAGAATTTGGGTGGATGTATAAAGGGTTTGTGTTTTCTTTTTTTTTGTATGGTTGGTGTATATTTTTCTCTAGATCCAAAGTTACATTGAGGAAATCTATTTTTTATCTTAGCTTTAACTGTTACTTTTAAATCTAGATTTTTAAACTCCTTATGTATAAATTTTGTAACCCTTTCTATTTTGAAGTTTGTGGTAATATTTTTATTACTATAAGTACGTCATCTCTATAAAGTCCAATGTCTTTAGTGTTCAGTTCCTTATAGGCTGTGAGATTATATAATATTAATAGTCCTACCAGATTTGAAGATTCTGCAGAATCCATCAAACCCATCGTAATATCAAAATGTTCCTCGTTGGAATTATTTTTTTTCCACTGTTCTTCTTTGTGGATGAGCACAGATGTCTTGGCACTCATTATTATTGTTTTCTCCTCCTCCGTTATATCCGAGTAAAGAGTGGCGAATTCCAGAGCCATAACAAATAGTTTTTTTGATATCGATGGATAGTATTCTTTGATATCAAATTGGATACAAGAGCAATTGCTCTTTTCTTTTATATTGTAGAACCACTCCGATACGTCTGTGGTGTCTTTCCATAATTTCAATTCCAGTGAATCCTTGATTTGTTCGTTGATTTTTTCTAAAATTTTCTTGCTAATTTTTCCTATTTCTGGTCTGGTTGGGTTTATCATCCTAGTGGTGGGATTCATATTAAAGTTTTCTTTATGGTCCTTGACTGTTATGTAGCACTCCCTTGTGTTAAGTTTTGCTACTCTGTTGCTAATATTTAATCTATCCATGATTCTTTTGCTCTCTGTATTAATTTTATCTACTAAATCCACTTTATTCTTATCAAACTTTTATAGTTCTTTGTTAGGTTTTTCATGATTAGCATGTTGTATTTTTCCGGCGTTATTTTATAAGCATTAGCTGTTTTATCTGCTTTCATGAACACTTTTGTCTGATGTTTTTATATCATTCACTACTTTTCCAAGATGTTTTTGGAAATCGTTTTTCTTTTTTTGAAATGTTGTGCTACTTATTATATCCAGTAAGTCATTTACGAAGGCGCATAACTTTTCAATACATGGAGCTGTGTTTTTTTTTTTTTGCTTTTAAACTCATATGTATCATGCTCTTTTGGTTTTTCTTCTTTGTGTAAGCAGAAATGCGCCTTCAATCGCATCCGCCGGATTAAACCCTCTGTTTTATTCAATAGTTTCATGAAATATTCCCCTTTGTTCGTGTTGGGTATATTTTTCAATGAGATTCCGAAATCTGTTTTCTCCATTTTTTTTATCCGATAAATTTGAAAATAAAACAAACGTACACAGTGCACATATATATATATAATAATAAGTGTTAGAGGCTGTGAACGTTTTGTTTAAAATGTATATTTATTGTTGTTGTTATTTATACGTGTTTTGATACTTTAAGTGTCCATAATGTTATCTGTGACGCTACACGTGTTTCGAGTCTAAGATTGACTCTATTCAGACAAATAAATTTGTGGCTTTACGTATATATATATATATATATATATATATATATATATATATATATATATATGTCTTAGTATTTTGATATTCACTATTAAATGTATGTTCTTTCTCCTTATATTATTTTATCTGTAATTATATTTTTTATTTCATACTACAAATTGTGATCTAATATTTTTTTTAAAATTTAGATTTAAATTCTAACTTAATATTAATTTTTTCCTTTAGTTTTAATTTTTAATTACATGTTTAATACTCCTTTTCTTTTTTTATACAAATTTGAATAATTCCGACCTTTATGTCCGTGATTTTACCAACTTTTCCAAAGAACGCCAAAAGTTTTATTTTTAGTTTTATAATTGTCTACAGTAAATATTTCTATCTACAACACATTCCAGGCCAGAGTGTTAAAATTCCTATCCCTTTATCGATTATGTTGTCTCTCTCCATCTCTTTCTTCTTCGCACTTTTTCTCTCACTTTCCTCCCCACTCTATGTATTTACTTACATCCTCCTCTTTGTTAAGCTCAGATGCCCTGTCACCAAATGTTGTATATGACTACATTTTATTTCCTATCTAAACCTTGTGCCTTTCTTTGAATCTTTCATCATGCATCTTTAGTTCTTTCTCTTTCTTTTATTTCTCTTTTGATTATATTTCATCTGTATCTTTTTTATGATTCCCCATTCTGGCTTCTTATTTTCCATGCCCACTTTACCTCATACACACACACACACACAAAAATCTGCCAATAAAATCTTTTCAAAACATAGCGTTTACTACCTGATAAAATACTGTTTTTTTCAATGTTGAAACTAAATTATTTTTTCCTTTAGTTTTAATTTTTAATTAATTTTCTAATAGTCTTTTTCTTTTTTTCTGCAAATTTGAATAATTCCTACGCTTATGTCCGTGATTTCACCATCTTTCCAAAGAACACCAAAAGATGTTTTAGTTTTATAGTTGGCGACAAGAAAAATTTCTATCTACAACACATGCCAGGCTAGAGTGTTAAAATTTCTATCCCTTTGTTGCTTATTCTGTCTCTCCACATCTCTTTCTTCATTGCCCATTTTCTCTCACTTCCTTTCACGTTCTATGTATTTACTTATATCTTCCACTTTGTTAAGCTCAGATGCCGTGTCACCAAAGGTTGTATATGACCAAAGGTTGTAAGTGCCTAGAGTAGAAATGGCATTTCAGAACAGATAATGTTATAGCGCTTTGGATAATTTAAAAAAATCACGAGAAATATTGCAAGAGCATCAGTCCAGATATTCAGGTTTAATAAGGAAGAAAACAGAAGTCTTACAAAAATCAAATTTCAACCATGTTTGTCATCGTAAATATAAGGCTTACCTCGTCGAATTTAGAGTTTTTTAAAGTTAAAAAATCAGTGTTGCAAGAAACAACAGGTGCAAGTAGAATTTCGACAACCGAATGCAAACTTGATAATCGCTGTAAAACGTGTAGTGTAATTTACTGTCATTGTTCTCAGAATCAATAGGACAGCACAATTGGCATGGGGTTAAGTGATTATCGGGAACTGCTCGTGCACACCGGCGCCAGTGACTAAGCAAAATCAAATAATTAACATGTGAAATAACTTAAAACAAACTCTAGCCTCTCTCAGAGAGAGAGAGAGAGAGAGAGAGAGAGAGAGAGAAGAGAGAGAGAGAGAGAGTGAAAGAGAGATAGATTTTTTCAATCTTTCTGCCTTCATTTATCAATAACTATTATTTAAAAAAGAACAGAGAAATATTGGATTTGTCTACTGCGGCAAGCTTTTTGTCAACGTTCTTTGTTCAGGGGAATTAATATAAAAACCAAAATAGAATTGTTAAAAAGAATTTCGCTTTATGCTGATTATTTGTGGATGAACATTACTGTGCACATTAAACCATTTCAGATTTGCAGTTTTTTAATTAGAATGCATTCTGACAAAAATAGGATGCCTAGTAGAATCTATCCTTTTGGTTGGATACTCATGACAACCTACCAAGAAAACGCACTCTTCAAATTATACACAAAAAATATAGGTAATGAGTAGATAGATAGATAGATAGATAGATAGATAGATAGATAAAATGTGGCTGCATTTCAGAGATCATGAGATTGCCGCACAAACATAATAAAATTGACCTAGACAGATTGAGACAGGGATAAATATATGTGATCTTAATACTGAGACTGTTATATATATATATATATATATATATATATAATAGGATTGACATATATATATATATGTGTGTGTGTGTGTGTGTGTGTGTGTGTGTGTGTGTGTGTAATACAACTGAGACGAACAAATATATGTAATATTAGCGAATCAAACTTACATAAATTCAATTTATATATATATATATATATATATATATATATATATATATTAGCCATGTACATACAAGCCTGTTTCGCTGTATCGTAGCTCATTAGTGTGGCTAGACAATCCAATTATACATTTATATATATACAGGGCACAACGCCACACCCTAGACACACTGAGAGAGAAGAATCTCATTTACCTCCTATCAGATAAAGGTAAGGAATTCTGCGCTATACCCGGAGACACATATAGCAGTCTAGACTTGAAATCTCAGTAACACACAGCTCTATGCGGTAGCCACAGACATAACCCCATTCCCTAATAGAACACCGCATTAACACCACATGCCATGAGATATGCAATTCACGGAAAATCCCTAGCAATCACAGGATAAATTTCACCACCAAGAACAGTAACCTCCCCTCCCTAAATTCTACCACCTAATCAAAACACACGAAAAATAACACGACACCACAAATTAGACCCATTGTC